>JBBYHM010376304.1:0-164374 GCA_038381775.1 Adansonia rubrostipa
TGTTTTGATTAATTTAAAAGTCTAAATTCATAATTTGACATGTGTTTTAATCTTTCCTGATGCAAAGAAATGAGTTAAAATTAAGTTTTGGATCAATGGTGGATGAGTCAAAAATGCCCGGACCATGAAAATGGCCTGCATGTATTGATACATCGCATAATCTATCGATACATTTGGTCTAAAAACCTTGTGTGTATCGATACAATGAACATTGTATCAATACAATGATCATTGTATCGATACTATGAACCATTGTATCGATATTATGAACCACTGTATCGATACACATTGATATGTATCGATACATTTCTTTACAGAATGCATGTTTTGGTCCTGGCATGGCCTAGTATCGATACATGAGGTCCTATATTGATACAAAGGCTTATGTATCGATACATCTACATGTTATATCGATACAAATAGGGACATTTCAAATTTTTGGCACGTTAGAGCATTGTATCGATACATGAGAACCATGTATCAATACATTCAAGTAAAATTGTGAATTTTCTTATATCTTTTGTCCCCAAATACCTTGGACTGTGCCATTTGATGCCACATCTTTGCATTTACTTTTGATATGATCCCTAGCCCTTCTTGACATCCTCAAAATACTTTTTTGCTAGGTGCCAACATTGCCCCCTTTTACGTCCATGCTCCAGATTGCTAAAAAATTAACCCAGACAAAATAAGGTGTCTACAGTTGTGAAACTATGTGGTGTGACCTTTTCCATGATTTCTAGCATTAGAAGAGTCATGAAAAGGTTAATAACACTCATTGGAAAAATTAGAAAAGAGTTTGGTTTAAAAATGTTTTAAATTGGTGCCATTCGGGATGTCGTATGTGCGCATACTTCATGGATGCATTTAGACCTATTTATTGACACCTTAATTTGCAAAATTAATGGCAGCATATGATGCTAGAATTTGTAGTAAAAATTAGAGATTTAGTGGGAGTGAATAGTTGGTGGTGGCTCAGCATTCAGATGCTTGGTTGAAGCCACCATAAGGGCAGCAAATCTCGAAGGATTAGAGTCCTTATTTATGCTAACATCCTAGATTTTAGGAAGTTTATTCCTGCTAGAAGTTTATCTTTTCAGGCTTGATACGATCAGCCAAGATAGAGACAATTTTAAAATTAAGAAAAAAAAGATTATCTAACTAAAATTTAGCTAGTTAGGTGCAAATAGGATTATATTTAGATGGAATTCTACTCTAATAAAACTTTTATTTTATCACCAAACCAATATTACTCAATCTAGATAATGCCTTAAAATGTTTAAGACAACATTGGATAATGTCATAATTTAAATGGCTAATCCTTATTCGATAAGGTTTTGTCCTAAAAAGATTAGGAAAAACATTAATTGTGTAATAAAATTATTTTTCTTAATTAAATTAAGACATTATAAAAGAGGCTATTCGAAATTGCCAACTAGAAACTAAGTTAATATTTATTTAAATATTCATAAATGTTATGGATATATCGGATGATTATGGAATCAAACCCGCTATCATTGTATATGGCTAATTGTTCATGTGTATTTAAATTTTTTGAAGAGGTCTATGTACCTTGCTTTATCTCTAATTTTTTAAGAATGCAAAATTCTTTTCTCATTTAATTCCCCTTAAATCTAACTTGAGGTTTCCTTATTATAAATGTAATTAGTTTACAGATAAATGTAAAAATAGGATTAGTTAGGAAAAATTTTGTATTCCGAAGATGGAGATCTAAGCAAAGGCACCATGAAGACTGGTAGGTTGCAAAATGACTTATAAAGACTTTGTTTGTAATCATCTAGGAATTGACCAAGTAATCTTCTTTGGTGGCTCGAGGAAATTACACTAGTAAAGTCCATAATCATCCAAATAGTATGCATGATAGTAGGTTTATTTTATACGATAAATTAAAATGCTATGCATGCTAATTAAGATGAGACCTTAATTAAAAGATAAAATGAATGAACGAAAACCCTTGTACAATATTGAGTCACATGCTTCATATGATAAAGATGCCTTCCATTAAATTATACCAAGATACCTGAGCTCTAGCCTCGGGGATTTGCTGGGTTATCCCTAAGATCCTTTCTGCCTAAGTTGCTTGAGTTATAATTAATGGGTCTTACTCAACTAATGCTGTATTGTCTGCATTCTTACAAACTTGACCGCATGGTGTTAAAGGTGATGGTTAGGCAAAATGCATATGATGCATTTAGGTAAAAAATGCCACCTAACTAATCTAGGAGTTGCATAAAGATGCAATCAGAAAGTTATGTTCCTTACCATATTAGCCTTGTTGCAATTTGTTAGGCTATCACCAAGGTTACAATATGTTGGAAAAGGCCCCAAGCCCAGTAGAAATACCTTGTAGAGACTTTCGTATAATAGTGAGGGCTATTATTCATAAAATTAGTAGGAAAGCCAACAAAGATATAATGCCTCATCTATATTGGTTTGAATACATGAAAACTAACTAAAAGTTATTTCATACTAGGTTTGGTGATAATAGTAATTATGATAACTATAATGTGAAGCATACTTTATGCCATTAGCCTAAAAGGTTTAGACTGTTGAGAAATGTTCTCAATAAAAGAAAGGTTATTGATTTTCATATAATTAAGTTAATTACTATACTATTGATTCAACTACCAAAATAATTGATTCAAGATGTGGATCACACTTAGACATAAGTTTATTGATAAATAATTGAAAATTGGGCTTTAATGAGGTAATTATAAGAATGGGCAATAGAGCAAAAGCTGCGGCCACCACCATCGGGACTTATACCTTATCATTGCCTTCAGGCATGACCCTGGAAATAAAAAAATGTCTTTATGTTCCTAGATTGTCTACAAACATCATTGCAGTTTTATACCTTACTGCAAATGATGGTATTGAGTTTTGAATAAAAGGGTAATAGTTGCTCGATCATTCTAAATGACACGGTCTATGGATCAGCCTTATTAAATAATAGGCTATTTGAATTAGATCCAAAAATACCTTTACTTAACATGAATGTGAAGAAAGCAAAGAAGAATGATCCAACAAAGAACTCTATCTATCATTTTAGGGTTGGACATGTCAATGAGACTCGAGTAGGCAAGTTACATAAATAAGGCCATCATAACCTATTTGATTATGAATCATATGGGACATGCAAATGCTGCCTCCTTAGCCAGATGATCAAGACACACTTCACTTGTAAAAATGAAAGGGCTGATGATTTATTAGGTTTAATAAATTCTGATGTATGCAAACCAATGAGCACAATGGCTAGAAATAGGTACTCAAACTTCATTATCTTTACTAATGATTACTTTAGGTATGGGTATGTATACTTAATGAAGTACAAGTTTGAAGCTTTTGAAAAGTTCGAAGAGTTTAGGCTAAAGTAGAGAAACAAACTATCAAGAGAATTCTAAGTTTTAGATTCGATTGAGTAAGAGAATACTTAAGTCAAGAACTTCTATTAGTGTTAAGCCTTTATGCATTTAATGCATGGAACAACTGTTAGTGTAAGCCCTAAAGCTAATCAGCTTTGCTTGTAAACAATAGCCATTAGTTAATTCATCCAACATACATTGTATTTGGTTAATATAATATAAGGTATTTCTTTATTCGATAATAGTTATTCATATCTTATGCAGATAAAGTCGATTAAGCATATTGGCTTTGTAAGGGAATGTAAAGAGTTACAATTATGAGATCCCTATGCATCAATGTTTCTAAAATGTTTCTGGCCATTGTATTGTCAAGACGGGGCATTGACAATGCATAAAGACTGGCATATGTAAGCCTCTATGCATAGGATGCATGCAACTGATCTTAGAAGTGGAAGTATAAAGATACTTAGGGACATCATATGGGTGCTTGTTATAGTGACAATTTCATTGAACTTGACCCCCTATAAGAGTTTCTATTTGGTATTTTACTCAAGTGTCTATGAAAATACTTTCATATGTTAGTGGTGTAAGTGATCCTTAGACTTGTAACACTAGGTTACCTTGTATGTGAGTTATCATACTTAGAGATCATCACTAATGGGTTCATAACAGATGAATACCAAATAAGGATGGTTTTGGGTATGATATGAAATGTATTGAAGGTGGATGAGTGGTTCAGAAAGGATTTATCACCATAAGTGATTTAAGGGAACATATCTTGGATATACATGGCCCATATTAGCTTAATGACCTTAGCTAAGGCAATATGATTATGGAGTTAACACACAAAGGTTGCAAACTAATATAAAAAAGGTCAAAAATAGACACTACAACAAACTTTTGCCTATTCCGAGATATGTGATGAAAAAATTGAATTACACTGAGATACTATACACTGAAGGGCTTGTCAAAAATCAATTTGACTCTTTTTAAATGTCGGGTGGCTAGAATGCATTGTTGATGCCACTTTTAGTCTATAAATATAAATTATTCTTAATCAATTAAGTGTATATTTATTAGCGATATGATTAAGGGCCCAATAGGTCACATATATAAGGGTGATTTTATGAAATTAAAATGAGACAGGATTAAATTGCCTAAAGAGTAGAAGTTACTTAGACTTTTTTTTATTTTTCAAAGATGAAGGGCCAAAGTGCAAATATGCAAAAAACTTAACCCTAGGTATTTAAACCTACTTTGTGCCATCCCTAACAGATTAGAAAAAATCCTAGGGTGCCTATTTATATGCTATAAGGTGATTGACGGTAACTTTGGTTTTCTTTTTGGCGTCATTCTCCTTTGGTTTTCTGTAGAAAATTGTTTCCTCTATGATTTTCATGATTTTGGTGCATAGAGAGATTACTTGGTGAAGGTTTTTGAAATCTAATCCATTAGCACAGATTTTTGCATGGAAGAGTCTCTCCCTTGTGAAGGACTTTCCTATCACCTATATGGATCACCATTAGAGGTTGGACATGTGGACAGCTTTGGTTACGGTAACTGGGTTTAGTGCATAAGATCGAAGCAAAGTCTATTTTAATTCAAGAAGATAGGACTTTTTGGATTGAGGTATGAAATCAGATTTTTTTCTTTCTTATTATCGATAGATCGATCAAAAGGCTTCTAAGATGATCTGTTAATGCTTTTCAATTAGTTTCGCTGCTTAATTTTATTTTTTCAAATTTTAGTAAATTTTTATTGTAAATTGATTTCCTTAAATTTGATCAACAAGCATTAGATGCATAAGGTATGATCTTTCATTAGCTCTAATCTTATAAGTTGAAATATAAAAACACTTGGGGATAGCATATAGGTACTTGTTAAGTAGAATAAATTTATTGAACATGACTCGTTATGAGAGTTTTATCTGGTAATTCACTCAAGTATCTATAGAAATACTCTCATACGTCAGTATTATAAGTGATTCTTAGTCTTGTGATAGCAAATCATCTTGCATGTGGAGTCTTATACTTATAGATCATCTAAAACAGGTTTATAACAGATGGATGCCTACAGTAAGGTAGTTTTGGGTATGACATGAAGCATACTAAAAGTGAATTAGTGGTCCAGAGAGGGTTTATCACCCCAAGTGATATAAAGGGACATATGTCACATGTACTTGGCCCATATTAACTTCAAAGTCTTTAGCCAAGGCAATACTAATTCTGGAGTTGACACATAAGGGTTGCAAACTAATATGGAGAGGGTTAAGATTAGACATTGAACCTTGCTCTTACTTTCTTTGAGATATATGATGAAAGAATTAAATTACACTAAAATATTGACATTGAAGAGCTTATCAAAACCACTTTGACACTCCTTGCATGTTAGGTGGTCATGATGCATTGCTAGATACCTATCTTAGTCTGTAAATGTAAATGTTCCGAACTATATAATTATATTAATTGCCAATATGATAGTGGCCAAATGGCTTACATATATAAAAGTGATTAGTAGAAATAGAATGAGATTAGACTCATTTACCTAGTAAAAGTAAAAGTTACTTAGGCTTAATTTGTATAGTTTGAATGGGCTAAGGACTAAAGTGCAAACTGACCAAAAGTTGGAAACACTATTCCTAGTATGTTAGCCTTGTTAAGTGAGTAGAAGAGATTCAAATGAAGTGTTGAGGAGAGTTATAATCCTAAACTTTTATCTATTGATTAATTAAACCCAATTTGGTGGGCCTAGTAGTTTGTGTCATCATGTCATATTTGGTGTCTGAGTCATTTTTGATATAACATGATTAACTGAAACACAAACACAAGATGATTAAATAAATGTGACTAATCTTAAAACATGAACATGACATGGTTTTTTTACATGTTACACACAACACGACACAACACAATTATGACCTAAATGACACGATTAACATGAACAAATGATTATAACATGATTATCTTCTAAGTTATCCAGATTAAGTGAAATCCAATATTTGATAACATGAATACACTTATGTGTCAAACTATATATAACTCAAATTATTATCCTATCAAAATTTATATAACACGAATTATTAACATATCAAAATTCATATAAATATATAACATCTTAAACACAATTATTGCACATAAATATATGGAAACTGCATGATACACGAATTATAAAAATACTTGACATGTAAATAATGATATTTTACTAACTAAACTTACTTTTTTATTATAAAGATATTGTAAATGGATATTAATTTATATATTATAAGGAGAAATTAAGTGTTGTACTTATGTTTCATTTTAACAATTACATCATTACTTCTAACTAAAATAAGTAGAGCTATATTAAATTAAATGCTTCAAATAATTTGTATTTAATTATATAGTAAATAGATACCATAATTAAATGTCTAAAATAATGTTTAGGATAATTATCTCATACATCAATGGTGGAATGAAAAAATTCCATAAACAAGTTAGTGAGGCAACCTATGTCTTATTTATTTTATTTTTTATTTTTTAAGTATACTTTGTAGGTGTCACCCTACTAACCCTTCTTATAGAATTTTTTATTCCAAAGTCATTGTATGATTTGTTTATATATATTGCAGACACTCCATTTTGTTCAGGTCTGTTTCCAAGGCTTTAAAGGTCATTATTTGAGCTGTTATCAAGGTCATTTGAGTAGTATGGATTAGTCACCCATAATTCTTGGCTAAAGTGGGGTGCACAGAGAGCCAAAGGTAAGATAAATCTACATTTCACATGCATGTATCAATACATTGCTTAGATGTATTAATGCAAGGCCTCTATGTCACCATGGTTTAAAATTCAACTATTTGTATTAATACAAGAGGGGAATGTATCGATACATGAGCTAAATGTATTGATACAAGGTTATGTCATAGCTAAAATTCAATTTTTAACCAAAATGTATTGATACACAAGTGATTGTCGATATATCCTATTATGTATAATATAATCTTCATTGTATCAGTGCATTCTAGGTTTTTTGCCTAGATGTATTGATACAATATGCAAAGTATTCTTACATCCTCTCTATTTTGCCTAGTTCATGGCATTTTCACCCCTTGGCTCCACTGCATTAAACATGAATTTCGTTACAACTTTGGCTCTAAAAATCATTTAATATTAAAGATAACTTCCTAAAAATCATATGGACTTCATTTTTAGGCTTTAAATATTTGGTTATAACATTTTTAAATGGTTCATTAAGCTTTTTACAAGGGCATTTCATGCTACAACATGGATTAATGAAGGACAAGCTTGACCTTACTCACCATATTAGATTAAGCATGGTTTGTTACATCTGCCAGAGCTTACATCAACCAATCAAATGTTGAAAGGTTGCTCATTGGTACAATGATTCATCATATAGCACACTCCAAAATTCCTAAATGCCTTATTTTGCTAGGTTTTTAATGGTTGAGGTTTAATCTATATAAGATATGTTATGAGCTTAACCAAAGGGACCTTTACAAACAATTACATTAGTCTCCATACTTATAAAACTTTCATTCTCGTAGCTTTCCTTTAGCCCTCCAAAGCCACCTGAAAACCCTTCCAAACCATCATTATTCCTTAAAAAACACCCCTCTATTGATATAACAGCTTTCAAGCTCATTCTTAGCCACCTTTTTTTTCTTTTTGCTAAAATCATAGCAAGGAAAGTCTAAAAAGTGACCTAAAAGATTAAAAATATGTTATGCTCAACATTATCGAGAAGGTTCTCAAAGTTTTTAAGGCATATCTTTTATCCTTTCTCTTTATTTACCTGTTTTTGCATTTTCATCATTTTAGTGAACCTTAACATGTTGTTCATGACTTTATCTTAAATTTTTCATGCATCCTATGGCCTTAGTTGTGGTAGATTTTGGATCCTTGATGCTTTGTTGACCTTTCTACCATGTTCTTCCATATCTCATTTTAAAAGTATGTTTTAATGCTACCTTGATATTCTAGGAAGCTCTTCTCCTTTATTTAAGCATGTTTATAACATCTCTATGGCAATATTCTTGATGTCATGTATTTAACTCATATCTCTACATATGGTCATCATTTTCATGCTTAAATGTCATCTTTACATATTTGAATATGCCCACCTTGTTTATTGTCATGAATATCATCTTTAGTTCATCACATGTTTGTGAGAATGCTTGTTTGATGCTTGCCAAAAAAATCTGATTTTCTAAAAACCCCCAAGTTAAGGCCATGTTAACCTCAATAAATGAAGATTACCAAGGACTTAAGGTTTTTTTATTAACTAGTTTTCTAATTTTAAGGAAACAATCAAGCTTTCTATGTTTGGATTCAAGGTTGAATGAGGTCAAATGCTCTGATTTTTAAAACAAAAATTTATCATTTAAATTTGTCCAAAGTTGTTTGTGCCTTGATCTTTTTGCCTAGAGTCTTTATGTTTATGACATTACCAATTGGCTATATCATCATCCCAAACTACTCTCGGATTATGTAAATGAGTTTGTGAAGCCCATGTCACTCATTCCTTTCCATCATAGACATTTAGATCTCTATGGCTTGAGTTTAATCCAAAGAAACCTTAAAAAATCAAAAAATTCCTTGTTTTGCCCTAACAATATAGTGATCATTACTTGAAAAATCATTTTTAAACCCTCAACCATTTTCATTATTTTTTGATATTTTTACCCTAAAAGGGCATCGAATTCCCTTTCCAAAGTTATATTATTGACCCTTGGATCATTTTGCATGAGAAAGATAAGATTTTTTGAATTAATACTATCCAAAACCCCTAGAATAAGCAATTCGCATTTCGTTTGGGCCATTTCAACCCATTAGATGAATTTTTTTAATTTTTAAAATATTTTCCCTAATATATTCATAAAATTTTCTTTTTGGAAAGATATTGTTTGTGATTTAACGAATCTATGAGTTAGGAATGATTTTTCAAAGTTTGCCACACCCTTTTCTTTGCACATGCTATCAATGTCGCACTTGGCCTAACTTCAAAATTATTTGCACTGGGAAGATGATTTTTTGGGATTTTTGGAATTTTTTAGATTAAACCTTTTCAAATCATTTTTCTAATGGTACCTTATCCAACTCCTAAAACCTTTGAATTTTCTAGAATAAAATTAAAATGAGAGACAGCATAATGGTATTCCCTGTTTCCAGCAATAGCTAAAATTAATCAAGTTTTCAAAAATTATCGCTTCAAGACATTCGAATGTCTCCAAGCGATCCCGATTACCTCTCATTGAGTGAAAAATGCATCAACCTTCATCTAGGCTCGGACCAAGGCATGATCATTTTTTATTTCATCGATTTAAATTTTGGTTAATTGCTACCTTTTTTTATCAAAAACACCAATTTTTGTCAAAAATTAGTCTTAATGTTACTTAGTTAAGAAATTGTCGAAGTTTTGCCAATTTAAGTCTTTTAACCCTATTTTTTTCAAAATTACCAAAATTTTCACCTATGGGGATATTCCAATCTTTGTTTCCTGAATGGATACTCCAATCTCATTTTCTGAAGGAATACTCCAACCTCGCTTCTCAAAAAATGTGAAGACATAAAATTTCTTTTTTCCTTCAAGGATTTTCTGCAAACCTGGTTTTCACACTTAATTAATCAAAGGATTCAAAGCGTCTTAAAAATTGTTGACTCAGTTATTTCAAGATAATTGATGACAATTATGAGATGCATTCTGATCATCCTTCCTTCTTCTCTTTTTGTTGCTTTGTGTGATTTATTTTACATAATATGATCTCGTTCTTATCATTTTACTAACTTGTTTCCTTTGTGATAATCATCTTGCATTCATATTTTCAAAAAGCTCATTTTCAAAATTCACAATGGCAATATTTCGTATTGATATCTCTCCAATGCTTGACATGAAATATCTGATTTTCAAAGCTAAATCTGGAGAACATTTTAATAAAAAATTCATTATATTCCCCCACCTCTCTTAGGCACATATGTGATTCAAATTTTATCCAAAATCAAGATTTATTTTACACAAATTCATGCATAAGGAAGGGATTATATTTAAAAAATGACAAGTCAAAACAAAGAGAACTGAGACCAAATTAAGACATGGCTAGAAAGGTACCAATTTCGGGTATCGCAAGGAGGTTCATAACTATTTATGCGTAACTAACTCCCAAATGTAACTATCGAATCTCCAGATCATGCAGACCATGGAACTGATGTTTAGAGTTTTGTATCTCAAAAGTTGGGTTTTAATAGGCATCCGATCATATTTAACCTCAAATGATCGAGGTGACTCTAAGCATTAGCCACTTCAGGGTGGCCATCCAAGATAGGTTAGATGAGCAATTCATCCAATTATCCATTTTTCATGAAAAAAGGATAAGAACACACACTTTTTCATTTCCATCACATCAAAAAAGGAGAGTCCCGATCAAGATGTCACTTCCTTGTCAAGAGAAAAAAAAATATTTTTAAGTCATGCATGCTCCTTTTCATGATGAAAGCGAAGGCATGTTGCCTACATAGATTATATAAAAATCTTGAAAACTAATATGCTTTATAAACGTGTTAATTTAAATGTCTACACATTTATAACACATTAAATTATTGTAATGCAAATGTGTTGACATGTTTACATGTTTATGATACATTAAATTATTGTGTTTAAATGTGTTAAGAAATATGTGTTGACACATTTGCCCGTTTATGACACGATTACTTAATTGTGTCTTAAGCATGATTTTTGTTCTTGTATCATAAACGTGTTGACATGATTATGACATGAAATAAAATTATATAAAATTATACATGGTAAAAGCATACCGTATGCATGTAATGTCTAAAATTGTCAAGTCCAAAATTTAGAATGCTAGATGCTAATAATCAGGAGTAGCCACTAATATTTTTTTATCTAGGTGTGATTAGCCACCTATAAAATCTAACCAATTTAACGTAATCCTAAGCTTGACAAATGCCTTTAAAAAGGATAGGTCCTATTTTATTTAACTCAAACTAAGTTCAAGGGTATGGTTATGTGCAAGATGTATTAAAAATCCTAAAGGAAATCAACTATTTCTTTTACTATTATTCCACTGCATTATTTACGTCTTTATGTTTATTTTGTTCCATTTTCTCGAACAGGAGGTGGTATTTCCCTACAAAAGTTATGATAGTGAATTTATTAAATCATAAAGTTATGGACTCAAGTTAGATACTAAGTCTATCTGAACTATCATCTGCACATTAGTGATATTATAATAAAGACATATGCTCCAAGAACAAAGGAGAATAATACCTTAGCATTTATTTCATACTACATGTGCATTGTATGGCTAATATGTGTAGGAAAAGAATTGATCTCTACTTCTAAATTATGTGAGGTCCATGAGATCAAGGAGGATCTCCATTAAATATTCTTATGACCTTTGACTATTTCTTAAATTTTTATTTCACTGTTAGCTGTCTTAGGATACTACCAATGGTCATGAGTGATTTAATCTAATGGGACACATCGAGAAAGTAGTTGAATTGGAATGGAGGGTTTTAAGGAAAAGGGAAGATTATTTGTGTCAAATTTGGTTGTGTTCACAGGTTAACTAATTGTGTTTTTGTATGGCAAATACAATTGTAAATACAAAAATTTATTATATCACTCACATAAGATAGATTATGCAAAACTTGAAATGTCATCAAATGGATTTGGGTTGTTGCATATTTACTATACTTGAGCATTGGAGCTACCATATACGCCTAACAGTTGTACATTAACCAGTTCTCAGAGTTATAAAGTATGCTTCGCACAAGCCTTTTCTTGTATGAACTTTGCAGATACTGGTCTATTAAAGTTGATTATAATTGTATAGTGTTCATTTTGTGCAAATGAGAGATATTGAGAACAGCCCATAATGGATAACCATTTTCAACATACATGTTGCTTCCCTTGGGAGGTGACAGGATGCTTGAGATTGAAACTGCCAATGGGTAGTTAACAATATTTAAAAGGGTAAGCAAACTTCAGCTTTGGAAGTTAAAGGTAAAAAAAAGTTGTTTATACCGTCGGCCAGAGATAAATGTTAAAGATGAATGAAATGCTTCATCCACTAAGGAGAAAAACAACATTTATTCGTTTAGGGCTAAAAAGAAAAAGGGAGAAAAGAAGATTTCCCTAAAAGAAAAGGGAGCAATAGTCGAAATCCTTTACATTCTTAAAGAATTTAGCACTGTGAAAAATAGTCAATTTTCGATTAAGTGATTTTGTCTTCAACCAATAAATCAAAATCAAATTCATCATCAAATGATCCTATTAGTTTTAATTTCACTTTTGTTGTAGATTATTTACATGATAATTTTCTTAGAAAATAAGAGGTGTGTGTATACCAATGCTATTATGTCTTTGTAACTTTATCACAACTTACCCTCAAATTTGGGTCAATATCATATACAAATATGTGGCCAATGCAAGTATAGTTTTTCTAAATTTTTTAATATATTTAGAGAATTATAATCTTATACACATATACAAATTTATGCAAGAACAGAAATAGCTGACATGCTACCTCAGCCTTGTTTGTCTTGGATCTACCATTCTGTCCATTCTGCTTTGTTAGAGTCCTCTTTAATTTTTTTCTCTTTTTACTGCCAAGCCTTTTTTTTTCCTTTCATGTTGATGCCTAATGGTTCATTTCCCGAAAAACCAGGGAAGGAACCCTGATTAACTTGGGCACTCAATCGATTGGTTTGCTTTTGGTAAAGACAATAGACACATATTTGAATATACTATTATGAAAGTATATCTATCAAATATATAAAAAATAATTTAAAAATATATATATTCATGTAAAATATTAATATCTGACATTTGTCTTCAAATCCAAGTATATGTTTTATATATGACTACTTTTAATGCATGTCCACATAATCACTTTAAGACATGATACTATGACATGCTTTCAATCTTTCGTAGAGGACCCTTGACCCAAACTACTCTCAGACTTAAGCTTACAATGGGACGAAAAATAAAGCAATAACACAAGCTTCGTAGATGTAGTAAACATACTGCTAATTTGGTCTTCTGGACCTTATTATTTGGACATAAAACCTACCACCGCTGCAGCAATTATAGTTGCAGGATCACCAAAAATGGCAAAGATAATAAGACAAACAGCCCCGACAGCCATATGACAACATTTCTTTACCTTTCCTCCCCTTCTCCCATGATGGTTTTGCAGTGTCCCACTGAGGCTTGGGATCCTGGTCTGAATCTCTCTGACCTTGTTCTTGTCAGCATTTAAATACATGGCTTGCCAACTTTCAACTAACAACTCTTTAACACACGAGACATGAAGATTATAACTTTTGCATTGAGACCTATAAGACCAACCAGATCCTTTGCCACCGCAGAGATGGCATGAACTGGACAGCTTGAGGCACAAGTAAAGATTATGTTCTCCGTCGTCCAAGACTTGAGGAAGTTTTGCACAACAAGATAAAGATCAAAACCACATCTCTTTCAGTGGTAGACAAAGCCAAGAACATCATTTCTACACGATCACATATCCTCTTCTGTTCCTCTGGGGGTTTATGGTTGAATTGGAACTCACATTTTGTATAAAATGGATGAGTAATGGTAGGAGATGGCATAGCACATGCCTTGTGTAGGTCGAACTCACATTGCTCGCAACAGTATTTGAGGCCAATACCTGCTTCCTTGCAGCCATCACAGTTGAATGACATCTTTGTATATTCAAGCTTAAGTTTGTGCTCTGGATGGAGTGGGTGTGAGATTCCTTCATCGAGCTTCATAGGATTTATTACTTCATTTCAATAAGCTCCGGGAAAACAAGCATTGCTTATATATAAGGAGGTAGATAGGCTAATTTGGTTTGTCTTTGAATAGCTTAAAGGGGTTTTGAACAGTCTTCTAGGTAGATACCTTGCTTAAGTTTCACTACTTGAGAATAAGTTGGTTAAGTTGATTGAACAACTATAATTCCTGATGAGGAGAGTTGAATGAGGAATCAAGAAAGTGTTAAGTGGAATAAAGTACCTCGGATGAATAATGGTTTAAGCTATAGCCATAAGTAATCCTGTCTCAGGAGCTTTATAATAACTCGAAATTTAGAGTAGTCACCATCTAATAGTTTGACCATGCTATCCTTGGCTTTGATGTCCAATTCTTATAGATGTAAATAAAATTGGATTTGAACACAGATTTAATCCACTTGATTCAGTTAATAACCCTTAATAAATGGTCTTACAGTATATCTTAAGTCTGAATCTTAGTATCTATAATCATTTTCTCTATCTTTTATTATGGTCTCCTTTATAGAAGAAATTTAAAAAAAAAGGACTTCATCTCAATTTGGCAAATTAAACTGGATAAAAAATAGTTAACCGAGCACGTAATAATGCAAAATTGATATGAATGATATATAAGTTAGAAGCTGAAGGTTTGAAGTATTTGATGATTTTTTTTGTCTTAAATACATCAATGAATTCAGAGAAGGGTTAATTCAAAAGTGTCTAATTTTGGAAATGATTCCCTTGATTAAATTCACCTATACACTTCCTTTCAAATGTAGGAGAGAATAAAGGAAGCAGTGTTCCATGGATTTGGCTGACCCCAGCAATAGAAGTTTCATGTGTTAATAAACTGTCCCACTCCTCTTTGATGATTAAAAAGAATTCAACAAAATAATAATAAAAAAAAAGTAGCAGCCTGGATTATTCGGATAACATATTTCAGCTTTTTGAAACGCTTATGAACTGCTTACAAAAAGCAAAACTTGTGTTAGCCAAATTATCCCTGAAATAAAGCAATAATCTCCCTCAGTCTGGTGTGATAATTAGATAGACTTGTATTTTAGGCATTTTGGCCTTGCCTGCTCTGATTTATGGTTGCAAGACAATAAGCTATACCCAAAGAAATAAGTTCTACGGTCAATGGTCTAACTTATAAAAGATTAAAGATATGCAGTCATAGAATGCTGATGCCTTGGTCATATTGGGAATCAGGAGCAGTTGTCTTGGGTTGGAACTTCTCCATTTTAATAAGAAAAATTCTCATATTACTTATAGTACATTATTTAGATTTACTAAACATGATTCATAAAAGTAACTTATATCTCATATATTTTAAAAAAAAAAGTTTAAAATGTAATATGTGACAATCTCTTACATGTATATTGCTTGTAGAATTAAAAATAACTCTTCTAAAGCAAAAAACCTTCTGTTACACTCTTTAAGCTTGTTTTCCTCTTTAGTTTCCATCCCATGTTTCTTTCTCTAGTTCCTTTTTGTTTTAATTTGTTTCACCGTTTAATGAAGGAAAAATGCAAATTTTGTCGTAAAAGAAGGTAACAAGATAGAAAGAATATTACTAACCAACGGTATCGAAACAGTAAACATGATTCAAACTGGTCTAAGAGAAGAAGAACTTTGCTTTTATTAAAGATTTAAAGTGGTTTGAATGTATAAAACAATGTTGATATCTGATTCTTGGTCAGACAAAGACTTTTTCTTTTTAGGGGAAACTTACAGTAACGTGAGAAATTATTACTTTAAGCTGGGAGATCAAATAATATTAGACATAATTATATAAATATGATAAAAATAATTAAAATATAACATAATATAAATATATAAATATTTTAAAATCTATATTATAGGAATTATTATCTCATAAAAATTTATATAAGTATTAAATATCTTAAATATAATTATAATATGATAAAATATATGAATTTTCAAGCCTAATGTTTTGTATTTCTTATATGTTAATTATGTAAATATCAACACAAAATAAATTATTAAATATTTCAAAATTTTAAATATGATATAAAACGTTTATTAAATGTGTTGTTTAATTCGGATTATATTATATTTATTATAATATTTTATATTTATTAAATGTATTGTATTTGCCACAATGTGCCAAACACGAATCCGACAGACTAGAATTAAACAAATAAAGTTCATTTTCTTACATTGGGACTGGACTTAATTGTCGAATGAGTTGCACGTCAACTTAACCCTAAATGATCACTACTAACCAAATAATTAGAAGTCATCAACAATTTAGTTTTGGCTAGGTGAGATTGGTCACCTACTGAGGCTCGTATTTTAAGGATTACAAAACCCTCAAAAATAAGCTTCGACGTTTATGTTTATACCATAATTTGTGTGAAAGGGTTCAAGAGTCGATTACAATCATAAGTAAGGATCGATCCCTCTTATGACGCTCGAAATCAATGCCTCTTAGTTACGTATTAACTAAAGTCTCGTTTATGATTAATTTTGATTTTTTGATATTCAATTATAATTTCCCATTTTTTAATTATTTATAATTAATATTAGTTTTCTTATCTTAAGTAAATCGGATTTTTATAATTTTTTTGAAAATCAAAATATTTTTCACATCCCTACAGGAAATTTGGAGGAATACGAAAGTCTTATCTTTTGGGAAAATTGAAATTTCGCAATACTTGTTTAAAGAAGATATTCTTTTGTATAAAATAATAGATAAGGTGACTTCCATATACTAGAAACATATGGATTATTTTAACTCAAGTATATTGCTTTAGATTTTTGAAAAGAATATTATATTATAAATAACATATAAACATATTAAATTAAAAACATAACATCATGAAAATAACTCCAAAGCATATACATGAAATTGCAAAATGATCCTTTGATTATGAAAAATAATCTAAATGGACTTAGCATGTATGGACATTCTGGAATGGTCCCTAAATTATAGAAATTATTTAAATGCATGAAATTTTGCATGATAATTCCTAAGATAAGAAAAATGACTTAAATATCTCAAAAATACATAAAATTGCATGAAAGTTCCTAGATCATGGAAAATGACCTAAAGGACATTAAAATGTATGAAATGATATATATAAGTCCCTAAGTCATTAGAAAATGACTATATGACATCAAAATTCATGAAATTGCACTAAAGTCTCTAGATCCCTATATCATAGAAAATGACTAAAATGGCCTAAAAATGTACAAAATTGCATAATAATCCTTCAAACATGATAAATCACTAAAATGACCCTAAATGCATGAAATTACATAAATGGTCCAAAATCACAAATTACTAAGATCCTGTAAACATGCATGAAATTACATAAAAACCCTTAAATTGTGCAAGATGACTAAAATAATGCTAATATACATGAAATTGTATAATAACCCCTAAATCATGAAAATTACTAAAATAAGCCTAAAATGCATGAAACTGCATAAATGGTCCTAAGACATGGCAAATTACTAAGATGATGCAAACATGTATAAAATTGCATAATAAGCCCTAAATCATGGAAGATGATTAAAATGGTGGTAAAATGCATGAAATTACATAATAACCCCTAAATCATGAAAAATAACTAAAATGGCCCTAAAATGCATGAAATTGCATAATAATTTCTAAATCATGAAATTGACTAAAATGGCCCTAAAGTGCATGAAATTGCATAATAATCTCTAATATGTATGAAAACATCATAGAAAAGTTACAAAATGGTCACTTATGGTTTCTAACATCACAAATGCATCTACAAACATTTTTTCTCAGCAAACATACACGATTGGCATCATATATGCATAAATACCTCATCAACATGAAAATACATGGATTTAACATCATGCATGGTGGTATGGTCATAATCACAATATCCTTATGGAAAATGCATTAACATATGAATCATTATCATAATGCATAAAAGTTGTCATAGAATGCATGTTATATATAATTTTGAACATAAAATAGCCCATAAACATGAACTTACATAACTACACTAACATGCATGGCATTTTTATAATATATTCATGGAAAATGCATGGACATATAAATTGTGATTATAATGCATGAACATATCCTAAAATGCATGGATCATACATAACACAAAAAATGAATAGCATAGGATAACTAACAAAGACAAGAACAAGGAAAACAACATGGTGAAAACAACTATAAATTATGCAAACTTATATTGAAGTCTATGAAAACAAGTTTTTCATGATGGAAAGTTGATTCATAAAAAACTTTTAACATAAATCAACATAGAAAACCTAAAGAAAACATTTGAAGATCATAGCTTAAGATTTGGCCATAAACATGGTTTTTACACATTTGGCTCAAATCATCACCTAAGCATGGCTTAGAATCCTCAAGCTTACATAAGATGAAGAGAGAAAAGTGATGAAAAACAAAGTAAAAAACAAACCATCTTGAATTTGACTTGAAGAAACTCTCTTTTTCTTTTATTTTTTCTTTTTTTCTCTCTTTTTCTTTCTTTTTTTTTCTTTTCAGGTTTTTTCTGCTAAGAACTAGCTCTCTTTCCTCTATTTTGGATGTCCAAAGGGATCAAAAAAACCTTCTTTGGCTGATTCCACTGATCTCTATGTACATCCACTATTTTTTTTAACAATTCACCTATGCTTGTTTGCAAGCAAACCATCTAACCCCTTAAGTGATATGATCAAGGGCTAAAATCCTCCTAAATATGGCATAGCTGTAGTTAAGTTTGGTGGATAAGCTCAGATGCATAGCTTGAAAGAGAAACCCCTATTGAGTATGGCCATGTCTTGGCTCAATGCAAGAACTAGGTTTTAACTTTAACTCAAAATAGCACCCTATTGAACTTTAACTAAACTAGACTTTAAATAGTCAAACGACAACCAAACTAAATGCCATTTAGTTTTTAAGTACAATTAGAACATTAAACTCATCTATTCCAAGCTTATTCAAGTTTTAATGGCCTAATGCATATGAGTGGTTCTAATGCCTGTGTTTCAATGTACAAATGTTTGTGAAAGACCTCTTATATGGTTATGAAGTGATCTAAGACCGTTAGAAAGGTGAAATATGAGAAAACTTGGTTAAAACACTTGTTTATGGTAAAAAGTTTCATTCAGTATCGATACACAGGTGTTTGTATTGATACAAGTGCTTCCCCAGAAAATTAGACATTGTATCGATACAATATGCATTGTATTGTTAGAATGAGCATTATACCGATTCAATATGGCCTTGTATCGATACAATGCTTGTTCCAAGCCTAAAACAACCAAAAAATGATGATGTATCGATATATTAATGAAATGTATTAGTACATCTTCATGAATTTCATAAAAATTATATTTTTTACATTTTTTTCAATATAATCCCTCGGCATTTCACATCTTCCCCAAAAATATTTTGCTTGGCATCATGTCACCTATAATGTCTGGCGACACGTCTCTCTTTCTTATTTTTATTATCTTATTTTATTACCTTCCAATTAAATCACAAAAATGTTAGAACTTTGGTTAGGGAAGAGAGATGGGTGCATTACATCTAAAAGTCTCTAATTAGACATGGGTTGTTTAAAAGAGGTCCAGGTAAAATTAAGCATTTATAGTATCCAGGTTAGGTTCTCACGTTTAATCTAAAATTATCAAATATAGCATGAGTTGGTCTAATAACAATATTGCATGTCAGTTATTTTTTTCACATCAAAATAGGATAGAAAAAAAACTCTCTTACTTAAAAAATTTGGATATGATAAAAACCCTACAAAATCAAAAGAACATCACAAATAAATATTCAAACCTCTATCGAAAGGCAAACAACATACTTTTAAAATTAAGACCTAATAATAAGTGGTAAAGAGGAAAAGTTTTATTGGGAAGGTGCATAAATGGACCTATGTCTTGTTTTGATTATATGTAATTCGAATTGTAAATGTCTATAATCTATATAATTTATAAATTTATTGAGTTTAGCGTCATAAGTTAGATAGCATCAATTCATTTGGTAAAAATTAAAACATATCAAAAAATAAAGTGGGGACAATTATATCTTTTAATATTTTATATAATTTTTTTCATAAAATACTTATTTATTTCTATAAAACCTATCAATTTTTTTTTAAAAAAATTACCCTTCTAAAAAAAATACCTCATTCTTAAATAAATTACCCAATTATTATGTAACTTCTCATTTCTAAAAAAAAATTATTCATTTTTTAAGACCTCTTAAACAAATTACACACTTTTTTAAAAATAAAAATCATTATTTTTAAAACATAATTTATTTTTAAAATATTATTTTTACATGAGCATATGAGTGTATTAGAGTTAATGTTACAAGCCAAATGACACAAAATATAGTTAAAAAAGTATAAAAATAAGTAAATATAGGAAATGTTAGAGTGATATTAAAGAAAAATGCAATTAATGAATTACTTTTCCTTAAATTGCATAATGCATTAAATATAAAAAAACTTTCTTAAAACATTAATTAAATAATCTTTAACTAGTTCCTTTAGCTAATCTATTACATAATATGAAAAGAGTATGCATCCTAGCACTATCGATATTGGTTGTCTCATAACCAAACGTGTCTTTTTTCTTTCCAAGAGTGAAAAGCAAAATGAAAATGAGAGAGAAAAAAACAAAAGAGGAAAAGGAGAGAGAAAACTTTTGTATTTGTTTTTGTATATTGTTTTCATGTTAATTTTTTTTCATATATTCAAAGTATTATGAATTTATTAGTTTATCTATTTTCATATAGATAAAAATCATGTTTATGTTATTTTTGTGCCATGCTATGTTTTAACCTTTTTCGAAGTTATTTTTTCTCGCATCTTAGTTCATCTCATATTTTGCATAATTTGTCAACATGAATCAATTAAAATAAAAATTATTTAAATAATTTTTCATACTTATTCAATTAAGAAAAAAATTTTATTAATTAATTTTATATTTTTTAATGATGTATTTAAAGAAGGTGGTCGCGTGTTGACCTACAGTCCACACATTCACTTCTAAATCGGTTTAGGATCTATACCCACTTGAACCAAAAAAATTTATTTTTTTTATTTTTAAATAATATATTTAAAAGAATTGAATGTATATTTATGAGCGAGTCGATTTACCATCCATACTAGACTCGATCGCTTGGGACAACTTTTTATTTTTTTAAAATAGTGTATTTAAAATGACTAATCTGCATATTGACTCACTAGTTAATTTAAGATTCATATCCAATCTTAAACAATTGTAATAAATTTCGTTTTAATAATTGACAATATAATATATTATTATTATGATTTAAAACAAATGAAATCAATAATTATTATTTAATGAAATTTAATTTAATATTATTTTACAATTAATTAATTAAAATTAATATATTTAAAGGAGTTGGTCTGAGTGTTCACTCATGAGTCAATTTAGAATCCATACCCACTTAATCTAAAACTTTTTTTGTTTATTTTTAAATGATGTATTTAAAAGAGTTGGTCCGCACATTCCCTACTAGGTAGGTTTATTATTTGCACCCTACCCACTTCGAAAAAAAAGTTTTTTTTGTTTTATTTTTAAATGATGTTTTTAAAATTATTTGTTTGTAAATTAACTTGCAAAATAATTTAAAATTTGTACTTGATCTAAAGCAATTATTATAAATTTAATTTTCATAACTAACAAAATATAAATATTTTAATATTAATATTAATATTATTATTTTTGTAATTTAAAAAGTAATTATAACTTAATAAATTTTAATTTAAATTAATTTTATAATTAATCAAAATTTCATAATAAATTAAAAACGTAGAGAAAACAAGGATTAAATACTAGTAAATTATTGTAATAAATAACTTAATAGGGTATTGATGTTTTTTAATTTTTATATAATTTTTATTTGGAAAAGATTTACAATTGTTGTCCTAAAAATAACATTAAAACAAAACTATCAAGCATATAAACTACTTACTAACAAACTTTTTAAAATTATATTATCTTTACTTATTTAATTTTTTAATTAATCAAAATTTCATAATAAATTAAAAACCTAGAGAAAACAAGGATTAAATACTAGTAAATTATTGTAATAAATAACTTAATAGGGTATTGATGTTTTTTAATTTTTATATAATTTTTATTTGGAAAAGATTTACAATTGTTGTCCTAAAAATAACATTAAAACAAAACTATCAAGCATATAAACTACTTACTAACAAACTTTTTAAAATTATATTATCTTTACTTATTTTATTTTTCATCCACCCTTTGTAGGCATATACCATAATCTAGTCACTATCTAATTGAAAATAATAAGTAACACATGTCATGTCTTTAAAATATAAAAAATAATTAAAAAAAGATATGTGACAGTCTCTTAATTTGGTAAGTGATTTTAAAAATTTTTAATATCAATATATCAAAGACAAATTATAAAATTTCATGATGCAATGAATAAAAAACAGACTTTTGCTATAAATATTCAATTGTATGAAACAGATTAAGTAGAAGAAATACCCAAACATAGCCTAAACTAGAAGCATCCTTGACCGAGCTACGCTCGATCTGAATATCTAAATTACTATTTATAAATTGATAAAAAGTAAAAATTATTTTTATTTGAATATTTTTATTTTTATAATTAAATTTAATAAGTCCAAACCAACATGAATTAAAATATATTGAAACTGAACAGACAGGATAGATAACCAGTCCATAGATTAGACTTGTCCAAACCTATAAAAAAGTTGGGGTACTTCTGGACCTTATGCTTGAGTTCAAAATGCCTAAAAAAAGGGGGGGAATTAGATTTAAAGTCCATTGAGTTTTTTTAAAAAATAAGGTAATGGGAAATATTATTTACATGTAAGGAAATGAAAACTATCATAATTATTAGGAAAGAAATTACAATTACTGATATGCCCTTCTTGCAATTAATGCTTCAAACCTATCACTACAAAATAATGATTGTATCAGATTCATAAATTTATGGGATGAAAGGAGAAAAAAACTAGAGTTTCGTAATTAGAAAGGAAAAAAGAAGATTTCGCTTGAAATTTCCTTTGTTTTCTTGATCAATTACCGAATCTCTTCGTCATCATGGTAATATGTTAATTTCCTTTTCTCTTTTTTTGTGATCATCGGTTTACAATTTTCAAATCTATCTTTCTTTCTTCTCTTGATCTTCATATTTTTGAATTGATTTGATCTATACTTTCATTCCCATCAATTTATCTTTTTGAATAAAATCAATTGTAGACTTCATTGATTGTAGATATTAATTTTAGCATATTTATATGCTTAATAATTTAACCATGTATTTGTTCAAAAATTATTTGAATAATTGAGCTAAACGGCTTTAATTTAGCCATTTTTTGGTGCAAAATTTAATTGCATTATTATTTATAATATTTTTAATCATTGTATTATCAATATATAACTTTTGACATGATTAAATTCAAATTCAAATAGTTTGAATTCTTTTTCCTTTTCTAATTTCAAGCGATTTTGAAATTAAAATACTAATTTTTTTTCGAAAATCATGTAAATTTATAATCCATCACCAAAAAGTAGTTTACCTTTGTTTGATTTGAAAAAAGATACTTTTTTAAACAAAATTATCTAATTTTAAATGGTTCTCTTTTTTTTGGTTTGTCCAAACAATGTTAAGATAACTTTCAGATAGGAGAAGGTGGAGAAGTTCTAAAGTGCAAAAGATCTCTATCCTATAAAGTCCGTCTTTATTGCATGTATTGGATTCCAAAAATCAACAAAATATGAAGAAAATAGTAGTAGAAGATACAAACATTGAAATAGCTAGACTTCCCTATGAATCTTTAGGAAGGGACTTACATGTGGTAAACTTTAAAATTTTTTTTCAAGATTCAGGCATATATTTGTTAGATAGTTAACTTGAATTTTAGATGTCAAAATCTGAAATAAAATTAACCCATAGAATCTTGAAAATTGTGGCAATGGCTTCATGAAAAGTTCTTTTAGACCATAAGCAATACATGTGTCCTACCTCTAATGGTTATCCACACAGGCGACTGTTAAAACCATTTTAAGGCCTGGTGGGGTGATAACCTTTAATGAAAAGATGATCTTCCTTCTTTTCCCAATCAAAAACCAAGAATAATTCTTAAACGAAGTTGGCACAAAAATAATAATAAGAATAGTAGAAGGTGGTAGCAATAATGAGATAGACTAGGAAAATATTTTGTAAACCGTAAAATTATTCAATTAGTTCAAAATAAAACCTCTTAATTTTTCTATCCCAACAAGTCTTTATGTGCTAGTTTTAATCTTAGCCCTAACTGGACTTAGGGTGAAAGAGTTTTAACCTAATCAAAACTCCTAAATTAAGTGAAACTCTTTCTACATGTTTTAATTTAGTCGACCCTAGTTTCATAAACTTTATGGTCAACCCTTCCCACCCGTGGCCAAAATACCCAACATAATTAGGCCAAAGGAATCGGCCCAACAATCTTGGACCACAAGCATGTGTTTGGTGCAATACAGGGTTTTGGGTCAGATTTGTGTTTTCATGAATTTAATCTAATTAATTCAATTCTTCATTTATCCAAATAAATAAAAAATATTTATTTAATAAATATAATTATTAAATAATTATAAAAATTAAATAAATAAATTAGAAACACAAATTAGCTAACAAAGGACATATCTCTATGGATTTTATCACTATAAAATCATTAATCTAGTTAAAACTTTTTTTAACTTCATTTTAATATTATTTTAACATTAATTATCAAATAATAAATATTACAATAATATTGAAAGGGAAATATAGTTCAAGATATATGATAGAAAAAATTTGATTCATAATCAAATCTCAAGTCTAGTGGAAATCCTATTTCAACTAGGACAAAGTTTATCCACCTCAATCTTAACATGTACTAATTTAGAAAATATCTCAATAAGATAATTTTATTTTTAATGTCTTAATTATTCAACACAAAATCTAGATTTCATAAATCTAATTTTGTCTAAAATAATTGAACTATTCAATTAAGTTCTTCATTTAAATCATCTTTGTTTAATCAAGTCTTACTCAATTAAATCTTAGATTTAGTCCAATAGGCCTACCTTATTGTGTGTGACCCATTAGGTTCCCAACATGTTAGCAATGAACATAAATAATTATATTAATCATGTTCATAGATTAAAAGTGGGATCTGATCTAGCAACCCTTCATGACCACCTTAATGTCAAAACATTAGTGCGAGCATATAGAAACTTTTCAGTACCCAGCTTATCAGTGCAATATGGTCCCTTCACCAAATATCCTAGATAAAGATGGACATCATGCAGTGTCTACCTAAACCTTTATCCATATTAGTTCTTGCAACTCATCATTAATGATAATTGATATATGAGGAACTATTCCTTATAATTCATTATGCCTTGGCCAAAGCCTTTAATCAATTAACCATAGTTAAGATCATTTGGGATATGTCCCTAGAGTCACTCGGACTAGTGAATCCTTTATAGATCACTCATTTATCTACTGTACAATTCATGCTATACCCAAAACCACCTTACCATAAGCATTCATATATTGTGGACCTGTTAGTGATGGGATCAAAGTAAAACACTTCTCATACGAGATGACTTGGTATAACAAGTTAAAGGACTATTATGCATGACTGGCACATGCGAATCTATTTCATAGACATTTAAGTGACTTATACCAAATAGAGTTCTTATTGGAGCCAAGTTTAGTGAACTTGTTTCCATAAAACAAGCACTTATATGCTATCCTTAAATATCTCATATACTTTAACTTGTACGAGATTAAGAAGTTGCATGCATCAAATGCATGAAGGTTTAGCACATAATAGTCTTTGTGCGTTGTCAATGCTCTATCTTGACAATACGATGATCAAGAACATCTTGAGACACATGACTTTAATGCATAAAGATTTCATCGACCTAACTTATTACTATCTTTGTAAGGCCATTATGTTTTAAGGGCTTCACCTAATTAGTGTTTGCAGGAGTGTTAATCACACTTACATGAAGGAAAACCTATGTTACTTAAATTTTGTAGCATGTATGATGTTATTTGACTATGTATCCTATGTCCTAATCCTATTGGCTTAAGGGCATACACTAATAAGAAGAACATAAGAAAAAAAAAGAGCTTTGCTTGAAACAACCACAAAAAAAAGGGAAAGATTATCCTATTGGGCTTGTGCTATTTTGATTCTTCATATTTGTTGTCATTAGATCATGTAAGATTATTACCAGTTTAATCATTTCATCATCATGTTTCCTTAGATATTTAGCATTGACTTTGGTATAGCAAATATAACTTGGTATGATTTTTTTATTATTTTTCTTACTTATATTTTAATCCAATATTGTAATTAGAAAGCTAATATTGAGTAGTTTATGATACGTAGATTTAGTTATAGTCATATGTACATTCAGTTGTAATTATAAGTGTCAGCAACGTGCCTTGCATCATTGCGAAGAAAGCATATGGGGCTTAAAAATAATTTTTCTAGATAATAAAGTGTCTTTTCAATTGGAACTCCTCTTTTTTAATGTGATGGGAGTAAGAAAGTATAGATTCTCAACTTGAGATCATAAAGGGGATCATTAGATGAATTGTTTGTTCAACATGTCTTGGATGGTCGCCATAAAGTGGCCAATACTTGGAGTAACCATCGATCTTTTAGGCTAGGCTTGATCAGATGCTTATCAAAATCGATATCCTGTGTTATGAAACATGAAACATCAATTTCATGGTTTGCATAGTCCAAAGGTTCAATAATTGGGTAGGTTCTGTCACAACATGGCCTAAATACAAATCTTGACCTAGCCCAACTTACAAAGCCCTCATTTCTATATTTATTAACATATCACTATTTTATATTCTCTCATTTCTATGGGCCATATTATTAATAATATTTTTTAATTTTTGCAGATTGGGTGATCAAGATGAATCGTTCACTTCACTTAACCTTAAATAGTTATTACAAAATGACTATTTATTTAAAGTCACCACCAATCTATTTAGGCTAGGTAAGACTCATCACCTATCAGAGTTCATAATTTAAGGGTTATAAAACCCTAGAAGACTAACTCTAAGGTTCGTATTCATACTAGAGATCATGTCAAAAGGTTCAAGAGTCAATTACGATCACAAGTAAGGATCGGCCCTCTTGTGATCCTCAAAAATTAGTACCTTATTAATAACATGTTAACTTAAATTTTAAAATTTTATCCAGTTTCAACATATGGCATTAATTATTTCAATAATATTCAAAAGAAAATATAGTTCAAGTTATGTGATAGAAAAAAATTGATTCACAATCAAATCTCAAGTCTAATGGAAATCTTATTTCAACTAAGATAAAGTTTATCCACCTTAATGTGTCATGTACTAATTTAGACATTATCTCAATAAGACAATCTTATGTTTAATGTCCTAATTAGTCAACACAACATCTAGATTTAACAAATCTAATTTTTTTATAATAATTGAGTGTTTAATTAAGTTATTTATTCAAATCATCCTTGTTTGATCAAGTGACACTCCATTAAATCTCATATTTAATCCAACATGCTTACCTTATTGAGTGTGACTCATTAGGTTCCTAACATGTTGGCAATAAATAGAAATAATCATACTAATCATATTCATAGATCAAAAGTGGGATCTAGCAGCCCTCCTAACCACCTAAATCTTGAAGAGTCAGTGCGACCTTATGGAAACTTTTCAGAAACTAACTTATCAATGTAATATGGGCTCTTCACTAAATATCCCAGATTGAGGATGAACATGGTACAGTGTTTACTTAAACTTCTATCCATATTAGCTCTTGCAACTTATGGTTAATGATAATGGATCTATGAGGAACAATTCCTTATAATTTGTTATGCTTCGATTAAAAGCTTTAATCTAATTAACCATAGTTAATATCATTCTGGATATGTCTTCAATGTCACTTAGAATAGTGAATCCTCTTTGGATTGCTCATTCATTTACCATACAATTCATTTTATGCCTAAAACCACGTTACCAAAAGCATCCGTATGTTATGGACCCGTTCATGATGGAATCAAAGTACAACACTTCTCATAAAAGATGACTTGGTATCATAAGTCAAAAGACTATTATATACAACTGGCACATTTGGGAGCATATTCCATAGACACTTAAGTGACCTATACCAAATGCAGTTCTCATTCTAGCCAAGTTTAGTGAGCTTGTTTCCATAAAATAAGAACTTATATGCTATCCTCAAGTATCTCATATACTTCAACTTGTACGAGATTAAAGATTTGCATAAATTAAATGCATGGAGGCTTAGCATAGACTAGTCTTTTTGCATTGTCAATACTACATCTTGACAATACGATGACCAAGAATGTTTTTATGAATAGGGCTTTGATGCATAAGGATTTCATCGGCATAACTCCTTACTATCTTTGCAAGGCCATTGTGTTTTAAGGGCTTCATCCAATTGGTGTTTGAATCAGTGTTAATCACACCATTAACATGAAGGAAACATATGTTACTTATGTTTTGTAGCGTGTATGATGCTATCTGACTATGTATCCCATTTCCTAACACTATTGGTTTAAAGGCATAAACTAACTAGAAGAACATGACAAAAAAATGAGCTTTACTTGAAACAACCACAGAGAATGGGAAAGATTAGGTCATATAAGATTTTTAGCAGCTTAGTCATGTCATCGTCCTATTTCCTTAGATATTCAACATTGACTTTAGTATAACAAAAACAATTTGGTAATCTTATGTTTTAATCCATGATTATAGTTAAAGAGCCAATATTAAGTAGTTTATGTTATGTACATTTAGCTGTAGTCATATGTACATTTAGTTATAGTCATATGTGTTGGAAACATTCAGTCATAGTCATATGTGTTGGAAACGTGCCTTATCTCATTACGAAGGAAGCATGGCACAATTTAAAAATAATTTTTCTAGATAAGAAAGTGTCTTCTTAATTGGAACTCTTCTTTATTGACATGATGGGAGCAAAAAAGTATAAATTCTCAACTTGTGATCATGAATAGGGATTATCAGGTGAATTGCTCATCCAACTAGTCTTGGATGCTCACCATGAAATGACTAAAACTTGGAGTAGCCATTGATCATTTAGGTTTGACATGGTCAAATGCTTATCAAAATTGATATCGTGAGTTAAGAAACATGAAACATCAATTTCATGGTCTGAGTGGTCCAAATATTTGATAGCTGTGTGGGTTCTATCATAACGTGGACTAGATATAAACCCTAACCTCTTTTGACTTAAATGGCCCTTGTTCTTATATTTATTGATATATCGCTATTTATACTCTCTTATTTCTATGGGCTATATCATTATTAATATTTTCTTATTTTTGGGGATTGTACGATTGAGATGAATTGCTCACTCAACTTAATCCTAAATAGTCATTACAAAATGACTATTTATTTAGAGTTGCCACTAATCTATTTGGGCTAAGTGAGATTGGTCACCTAAGAAAGTTTGTATTTTAAGGGTTATGAAACCCTAGAATACTAACTCTGAGGTCCATGATCAAACCAAAGATCATATAAAAGTGTTTGGGAGTCGGTTGTAATCATAAGTAAAGATCAACCTTTTTGTGATGCCTAAAAATTGGTACCTTATTAATTGCATATTTACTTGAAATTTAATATTGGTTTAGCATATAGCACTTAATTATTTCAATAATATTCAAAGGGAAATATAATTCAAGATGTCATGAAAAAATTTGGTTCACAATCAAATCTCAAGTGTGGTGGAAATCCTATTTCAACTAAGGCAAAGTTTATCCACCTTAGTGTAACATGTACTAATTTAGACATTATCTCAATAAGACAATCTTATTTTTAATGTCTTAATTAGTTAACATAAAATCTAGATTTCCCAAATCTAATTTTGTGTAAAATAATTCAACTATTCAATTAAGTTTTCCATTCAAATCTTCTTTGTTTAATTAAGTCATACTTAATTAAATCTCAGATTTAATCCAACAGACTTACCTTATTATGTGTGACCTATTAGGTTCCTTACATGTTGGCAATGAACATAAGTAATTATTTTAATCATGTTCACAGATGAAAAGCCAGATCTAGGAACCCTTGATGACAACCCAAATGTCGAAAGAGTTAGTATGACCTTATAAAAACCTTTCAGCAACCAGCCTATTTGGGTAATACAATTCCTTAACTAAATATCCCAGATTGAGGATGAACATGGTGCAATGTCTACCCAAACCTCTATCCATATTAGTTTTTGCAACTCATGGTTAATGATAATGGGTCTATGAAGAATAATTCCTTATAATTCATTATGTTTTGACAAAAGGCTTTAATCCAATTAACCATAGTGAAGATCATTCAGGGTGTGTCTTCAGTGTCACTCAGAATGGTAAATCCTCTCTGGATCACTCATCATCTGCCATACAATTCATGTTATACCCAAAACCACCCTACCAAAAGCATCCATACATTATGGACTCATTCATGATGGAATCAAAGAATAACACTTCTCATACAAGATGACTTGGGTTTACAAGTCAAAAGATTGTTATACACAACTCGCACATTTGAGAGCATATTCCATAGACACTTGAGTGACCTATACCAAATGAAGTTCTCATTCCAGCCAAGTTTAGTGAGCTTTTTTCCATAAAATAAGCATTTTTATGCTATCGTCAAGTATCTCATATACTTCAACTTGTATAAGATTAAAGAGTTGCATGCATGGAGGCTTAACACATACTATTCTTTGTGAATGGTTAATGCTCCATCTTAATAATGCAATGACAAAGAATATTTTTAGAAACACTACTTTGGTGCATAAGGTTTTCATCATTGTAACTCAATACTATCTTTGCAAAGACATTATTTTTTAAAGGCTTTATCCAATTAGTGTTTGCATTAGTGTCAATCAAGCCACAACATAAAGAGAAACCTATGTTAAGTTCTGTAACGTGTATGATGTTATTGACTATGTATCCCATGTATCCCATTGGTTCAAAGGCATACATTAACAAGAAGAATATAACAAAAAAAAAAGATTTGCTTAAAGCAACCATAAAAAAGGAAAAGATTATTTTGTTGGCCTTATGCTACTTTGATTCTTCATATTTGTTAACATTAGATCATTTAAGATTATTAGCAGCTTAATAATTTCACCATCATATTTCCTTAGATATTTAGCTTTGACTTTGGTATAGAAAATAAAATTTGGTATGATTTTCTTTTTTATTGTTTTTCTTATTTATGTTTTAATCCATGATTGTAGTTAGAGAGCCAACATTGATTAGTTTTATGATATGAACATTTAATTATAGTCATATGTAAATTTAATTATAGTCATATGTCTAGGCAACATGCCTTGCCTTATCACGAAGAAAATATGCATGACTTAAAAAATAATTTTTCATGATAAGGAAGTGTCTTCTTAAAAAATAATTTTTCATGAGAAAGTAAGATTCTTAGCTTGTGATCATGAGAGGGGACAACTAGATGAATCCCTCATCCAACTAATCATGGATAGTCACATGAAGTGGCCAACACTTAGAGTAGCCATCGATCATTTAGGCTAGGTATGAACGAATGCCTATAAAAATAAACAAGAAACATCAATTTCATTGTCTGCATGGCCTAAAGATTCGATAGTTTAGTGGGTTTTATTGCAACATGGCTCAGATACAAATTTTGACTCAACTTGACTTAAATGGCCCTCATTTCTATGTTTATTGATATATCACTATTTTATATTCTCTTATTTCTATTGGCCATATCATTATTAATATTTTCTTATTATTTGGGACTAGGTGATCGAGATAATTGCTCACTCGACTTGACCCTAAATAGTCCCCATAAAATGACCATATATTTGGAGTCACCCCTAACTTTAAGGTCCTCGATCATACCAGAGATCATACAAAAGGGTTCATGAGTCAGTTACAATCAGAAGTAAAGACTGAACCTTTTGTAATGCCCAAAAATTGATACCTTATTGATTACATGATAACTTGAATTTTAATTTTTATCTAGTTTCAGAATAAGGTACTTAATTATTACAATAATATTCAAATGGAAATATAGTTCAAGATATGTGATAGAAAAATTTGATTCGCAATCAAATCTCAAGTGTAGAGGAAATCCTGTGTCAACTAGGCAAAGTTTATCCACCTTAATTTAACATGGACTAATTTAGACATTATCTCAATAAGACAATATTATTTTTAATGTCTTAATTAGTCAACACAAAATCTAGATTTCACAACCTATTTTTGTTTGAAATAATTGAACTATTCAATTAAATTCTCTATTTAAATCATCCTTATTAATTCAAGTCATACTCAGTTAAATCTCTAATTTATTCCTGCACATTAGGTTCATAGCATGTTGGCAATGAGCATAAATAATCATATTAATCATATTCACAGATAAAAAAGGGATCTAGCAACCCCTCATGACCACCCAAATGTTAAAGAGTCAGTGTGACCCTATAGAAACTTTTTAGTAACTAGCCTATCAATGTAACATGGTCCCTTCACCAAATATCCCAAATTGAGGATGAACATGGTGCAGTATCTACCCAAACCTCTATCTATATTAGTTCTTGCAACTTATGGTTAATGATAATGGATCTATGTGAAACTATTCCTTAAAATTCATTATGCTTAGGCTAAAGGCTTTGCTCAACTAACCATTGTTAAGATCATTCAGGATATATCCTTAGTATCACTCAGAGTGGTTAATCCTTTCTATATCACTTATTCATCTACCATATAATTCATTCTATATCCAAAACCATCCTACCGTATGCATCTATATATTGTGGACCCGTTTGTGATGGGATTAAAGCATAACACTTCTCCTACGAGATGACTTGGTATAAGAAGATAAAAGACTATTATGCATGACTAGCATATGAAAACATATTCCATTGACATTTGAGTAACTTATAACAAATGGAGTTCACATTGGAGCCAAGTTTAATGAACTTGTTTCCATAAAATAAGCACTTATATGCTAGCTTCAAGGATCTCATGTACTTCAACTTGTGCGAGATCAAGGAGCTGCATGCATCAAATGCCTGGAGGCTTAGCACATACTAGTCTTTGCACATTCTCAATGCTCTATCCTGACAATACAATGACCAATAATGTTTTTAGAAACATGACTTTGATGCATAAGGATTTCATCGACATAACTTATTACTATCTGAGCAAGGCCATTATGTTCTAAGGGTTTTATCCAATTAGGGTTTGCATAAGTGTCAATTAGCCACAACAAAGGAAAACCTATGTTACTTAACTTTTGTAACGTGTGTGATGTTATTTGACTATGAATCCTATGTCCTAATCCTATTGGTTCAAGGGCATACACTAACAAGAAGAACATAACAAAAAAGGGCGCTTTGCTTGAAGCAACCACAAAGAGAGGGAAAGATTATCCTATTGGCCCTATGCTACTTCGATTCTTCATATTTATTGTCATTAGATCATGTAAGATTATTAGCAGCTTGATCATTTCACCATCATATTTCTTTAGATATTAGGCATTGACTTTGGTATAGTAAATACATTTGGTATGATTTTCTTTATATTGTTTTTCTTGCCTATGTTTTAATCCGTGGTTATAGGTAGAGAACCAATATTGAGTAGTTTCTATTATGTACATTTAGTTATATTCATATGTGTCAACGACATGCCTCGCTTGATCGCTAAGAAGGCATGCACAACCTGAAAATATTTTTTCTCGACAAAGAAGTGCCTTCTTAACTGGAACTCTTTTTTTAAAATATGATAGGAGCAAGAAAGTTCATATTCTCAGCTTGTGATCAAGAAGGGGACCATCAGATGAATCGCTAGTCTAATTGGTCTTAGATGGTCACCACGAGGTGCACAACACTTAGAGTAGCCATCGACCTTTTAAGCTAGGCATGATCAGATACAAAATTGATCTCTTAAGCTATTGAAACACAAAACATCGATTTCATGGTCTGCATGGTCCGAAGATTTGATAACTAGGTGGGTTTTGTTGCAACATGGCCTATATACAAATCTTGACCTAGTTTGACTTAATGGCCCTCGTTTCTATATTTATTGATATATCATTATTTTATGTTCTTTTTATTCTATGGGCCATATTTTTCTTATTTTTAGGGTTTGGGTGATCAAATGAATCGTTCACTCAACTTAACCCTAAATAGCCATTACAAAATGACTATTTATTTGGAGTCGCCACTAATCTTTTGGGCGAGGTGAGATTGGTTGCTTATCGAAGTTCGTTCGAGGGTTACAAAACCCTAGAATACTAATTCTGAGGTCCATGATCATATTAGAGATTGTATAAAAAGGTTCAAGAGTCGGTTACAATCACAAGGATCGACCTATTCGTAATTCTCGAAAATGAATATCTTATTAATTACATGTTAACTTGAATTTTAATTTTTATTTGGTTTCAACATATGACACTTAATTATAATTCCTAAAATAACATTTGATGAAACCAATTTATTATTCCTTGTCAAGGAAAATCAAGTTCTAAAATTTTTAGGAATCAAAATCTTTTACGTACCCATTTGAAGATTAATGGAACACAAAAGTTTTTCATCATTCTCTTCTGTAACCCCCCGAAAAACCAGAGGAACGCAAAAGGTTTTAAGAATCAAAATATCTTTTGCACAACACTGGAGGGCTATGGGAATGTGAAAGGTTTCATATTTTTGAAATTTATGAAAAATCTTGATTTTCACTTTGAAAAGGATATCTCATTATTGAAATACTCTATAGAATCCCTCTCATTTTCTGGGAGAAATTCCATGATTATTTTAATTTGGAGACATTGCCTTAATTTTCTAAAAAATTTATATTTTATTAAAAAATATTAATAGAGTACCTTAAGACTCAAAAATAGTCTAAAATGACAAACATATCCCTAATGTGTACCTTTGACATGAAAGTATCCTAGTAATCACATAGGACTTGATTCTAATGCAAAATTATCTGAATGCCCTTGGGGCATATCTTCGACATGAAAGTATCTCGGTAATCTTAAAGGACTCAAAAATGATCATAGAAGGGGTAAACCCATCCTAAATGCATACTTTTGGCATAAAAGCATCCCGATGACTCAATAAAAATCCATTTTAGGGAAATTACCTAAATGCCTTTGAGGTATACTTTCGACATAAAAGCATCCCAGTAACTTTAAAGGGTATAAAAAAAGATCATCGGAAGGTTTACCTATCTTTTATGCATTTCTTTCACATAAAAGCATCCCAGTGACTACCTAAAACTTGATTTTAGAGAAAATTACTAAAATACCCCTATGATATACCTTTGACATGAAAGTATCTTAGTAACCCTAAAGGACATGAATAAAGATCATAAGAGGGTGAACCTATCCTTGCATACCTTTGGCATAGTAGCATCTTGATGACTGATTAGGACTCAATTCTAGGGAAAGCTACAGAATTGCCCTTAGGGTATACCTTCGGCATGAAAATATCCTAGTACCCTAAAGGATAGAAAAAGGTAAGAAATCATAATTTTGACTTTAAGTGGGTTGTTTGGATATCAATGGTGACCTAAAATGCAAAAATGCAATTAAGTCACTAAATTTTTTTAAAATTGCATTTTGTACCCTAACGGAGAACTGAAAGAATACGAAAGGCTTTAATATTTTCAAAACAGCACCAAAGGACTAGTGGAATGCTATCTTCGGCTATAGAATAAGCGCATTCTATAAAAAATAATTCTTCTTCTTTGATGGCAGGAACACATTTTGACTTTAGATGTAAAATGCTAGATTTTGATAATAGTCCATAAACTTTTCTAAATTTACAAATTGGTCCCTACATATTAAAACACAAAATTAGACATCAAATAAATTAAAATAATCATAAAAATCACATCCATAATTCACAAGCAAGGTTCAACCACTTTTCTTTTGCCCTAGAACAAATTTTTCAATATTTACATAAAAGTCTCTAAACTTTTTAAAATTACAAAAAACCTTAAAAATAAAAAAATTATTTTTACTTGATAAAATGCATAAAATACACTCCTAAAGGTATATGTAGGCTTCAACCAAGCATGGAATGGCTAGAAATTATTATTTTAATTTTTTAGAAAATAGTCTTTAAACTTTATATACACAAAAACAAAAAAAATCACGATATACACATGCATAAGTTTCAGCCTTCATGATATAACTTACTAAATAAAATTTTTTCAACTCAAAAATCACATATCCAAGTTTTCTCAAACATAAATCAACATCATCATATCATAAAAAAAACATATAAACATATTATCATAGCATTTAATTAAGAAAAATACTAAAAAAATTGCATACATAGGAATATATATATATATATGTAAATTATAATGTAAAAAGCAGCATCATATTAACAAACACATGATTCATGAAGAAAAACAACTTAGTAGCAAGAAAAATAAAAGAAAACAATTAGATCAAAGAAAATGGTTCATGGCCATCATGCTTAGTCTTTCAACATGGATCAAATAAATGAATTCAAGCATGATTTTGGCTGAACAACAAGAAGAAAAATGAAGAAAAACTAAAACTTTAGGAAGAATCTACCTAAACAAAGCTTTAAAATGTGAGAAACTTAGTATTTTTGTAGTGCTTTTTCTTTTTTTTTTCTCTTGAAGCCAAAATCCTACAAAAAAAATCCTCCCTCTATTTATAAGGGGAGGTTCGGCTTTCCATGGGGTCTAAAAATCCCTTGGAAATCCTTTATTATTTTCTTAATTAATTTTTATTAGTTATTTGTATTAAAAAATGAAATGCATTAAATTGACAAGAAATTAGTGGTCATTGCAAATATTTTATCATGATTATCTATATCATATCACATAATGGTAAGTAGAATCCAACTAAAGTAGTTAATGGAAAAGTTAGAAACCAATTAGACTAGTTTCCATGAAACTAGTAAAAAAATTCATAATGAAATTAAAATAATAATAATAAATAAAAAGAATTAGAATTAGAATTAAAATTAATAATCATTAAAAGTTTTTGAAAATGAAATAATAATAAAAAATCTTGACAGGAATCTAAAACTCACAATTATATGAGAAAAATCCTTATGAAAGAAAATAGATATCTATATATATATATATATATATAAATTCAAAGCTCATAAAATGAATTGAATTTTCAAAAACTGATTTAGTATGAACTTAATAAAAATATTTGGAGAATTTTAAAAATTATAAACTCGAAAAATCCAATTGAAAACTTTACAGAGTAGAAAACTCTGTAAATTGGAAACCAGAAAAATCCTAAAAATGGATTAAAATTTTTCAAAACTAGCTTTGTGGTAACCAAATGGGAATATTTAAAGAATTTTGAAGTGCAAAACTTGAGAAATTTCCCAAAAAAATTTTACAAATAAAGGAAATCTCATATTTTGCAACTGAGAAAAATTTTTAAAAAGTACACTAAAACTTATATAAAATATGTTAAACACAACATATTATCAAAAATATCAATTTAGAAAAATGGTAAAGTTAAAAATGTGAAGTCTAAAACAAGTCTTTACTAAAAAAATTGATGAGCAAAATACTTACAATATTATGAGAGACTCAAAAGTAATTGGCAAAATTGACAACTTGATACCTTGTGGTGTAAAATGCCAATATATATTTTTCTTGAATATTTTTGATATTTTTGGAATGTATATCGGCATAAATAGTATACATATGTCGGTAAAAATATACAATGATCAACTTTCCAAGTTTTACGAAAAGTTTGACCACGGCGTTATCTATAGAAATGATTTTCAAAATTTGACGAGTAAATATTTTAAAAACTAATTTTTCTTTTAAATATTCATCCTTTTTATTCGAGTTCAGTTTTCAAATGGTAGTTTTTCTATCATGTGCCAATATGACCATCTATGTGTGACAAAATAAGTTACAAAAATATGTAAACTACCTAGCACAGGTCAACCCTATTAGGGTGATAGTTATGTTCCAATCTCAGACAACTAGAACTATTGGAAAAAGTCTTAGAGGAAATTAGGTGTCTACAGTTACTCCCTCTTTGGCCGTTGCTGAGAATCGGGAATAGGGCAAAGACCAAATAGACACAATTTCATTGGGGCTATAAAATATAAAATAAAACTACAGTAAATATATTCATCAAAAATAAATAACCAAAGGCAAAACCTTGGTTAAGATGGGGAGGTAGACTATGGTAAAACCTAAGTCTAGAAGGTTGACCAGGCAAAATTAGTACAATTAAACAAGGATGACCATGATGTAACCTAGGTCTAAAGGTTGACTAGGGCAAAACTGATACAGTTAAATTAGAGTGACCTAGATATAACTTGGGTTTAAACTGATGCAGTCAAACAAGGATGACCAGGATATAAATTAGGTCTAAAAGGGTTGACCAAGGTGAAACTAATACAATTAAATGAGGATGACCAAGATGTAACCTAGGTCTAAAAGGTTGACCAGGGTGAAACTGATACAGTCAATTAAGGATGAAAATGCTAGATATCTGAGTTACTTGAAGGAATGTGAGACCTACCTTTCAATTTTGAAATATTTAACATGCCAAAAAGTTTTTTCCAATATCATCTCTAACTTTAGACTTGTAAATTATTAAATGTAAATATAAATGTATGAAGAATGCATATGATGAATTTTCATGATTTAATTTTCTTTATCAATGTCTGATCTAACCAATTTTGGAATTGAGTTTATCTTTGTAGAAAATGTGACATATATTTTTTTCTTCATTTGGAGGAATGGGCTTATATTTTCACTTGGGGATTGAAACCATCTTAAGAAAGCATTGGGGATCTTTTTTCATATTGGTAGGAGGGAACCAATGCTTGAACTTGAATTTAAAGACATCTTTAAAGATCATTGTTGACAAAATACATTTGCTCTTTAGAAGTCAAATTGAGTGATGCACCAACATTATCTAGAAGCTGAAAAAGAAAAAGATGATAGGGAATATATGGTAACAAACTAATAACGGGCTGAAAAAAATATCTTTATTGGGAATATGTAGTTTTTAAGTAAAAAAAAATTGATAATATGCTAAAGGAGAAGAGCATGATAATGAATAAGTGGTTTCTAAAATTTCCTATAAACAACCAAAACAAACTGATAACAGTAAGGGTAGCCCAAAAGTTATAGAACTAGATCTTTAATCTTTCTTCATAACAAATCACCTAAAAGGACTTGACTTCTTTTTATCAAGATTCTACTCAAGAATGTCATTTGTCCACCTAATCCTTCCTAGAATGTATGAAAAATTTTGGAATATTAACTAAGATCCCTATAATGTTTTAATCTCATTCTAAAGTAATGCATAAGAATCAATTTGTCATCTTTTCATCAGTTTCCATTTCCTCAAAATGTTAACTACCATTTAGCAGAAATGTTAGCATGGCTAAGAAGATAGTCTAACAAAGGTATGAATGAAAATATGTATTTGTATTGCAACAATAATAGAAGATATAATATTGTCTTTTTCACAGAAATATTGGTAAAGTAAAAAAGAGATTTGGATATTACTCAAATAAATGGAATCTCTTATTTAGTTCTTTAAAGATTTCTCCTGAACAGAATGTTTACTTTTATGAAGGTCTGTAGACACTAAATTCTATCCAATCTTCTTCCCTGACAATCTAAAAATATCTAAGATCAAGAATTTAGTGGCCACACGATGAGGATTGACATTTCAAGGTGAACTGGACATTTTCAAAACATTTTTAGTACTACCTAAATAACCATATATGCATGTGAAAAAATTAGTGACATTTTAAGGGTCCAGTAGAATAAATCTCAAATAAAAAGATCAATATCTAGGTAAAAAATTAGCTTTAAACTTTATACATTTGAAATTTTAAAATTTATTTTTGCAGATGTTATCATGATCAAATTTTTAATTTTTAAGAATTTTTGAGAATTTTTCATAAAATTTGAAAAATTGACCATTATATATTTTTCTTGAATCTTGTGTAGTATTTATGTTGATACTAACTCCAAAAAATTAGAAATATTCAAGGAAAAATTTGTATTAGCATTTTAGACTACAAAGTGTCAAGTTATCCATTTAGTAATTAATTTTGAGTTTTTCATAATACCACGAGTTTGACACGTGAATTTTTCTTGATAAAAATTATTTTAGATTTTCAGCCTCCCTACAAGGATTTTGGGTTCTCTTTTAATGTTTGGCATCCTAGATAGACACTAGCTAATGTGGACTTTAGCTCGATAGGTGCCCAGCTCTTTATAGGTGGACTAAATTGGTGCCCAGCTCTTTATGGATAGACTCGATTGATGCTTGGCTCTTTATGAATGGATTTGATTAGCGTCTTTCTCTTTATGGACAGACTTAATTGGTGTTTAGCTCTTTACAGTTGACTCGACTGGTATCTAGCTCTTTATGGATAGACTCAACTGGCATCCAATTCTTTACGGATAGACTCGACTGATGCCTGGCTTTTTGTAGATAAACTCGACCAACGTCTAGCTTTTTGTGGATAGACTTAACTGGCCCCAACTCTTTATGGACAAACTTGATCGGTGCCTAGCTTTTTACGAACAGATTAACTAGCATCCAACTTTTTATAGAGTAAAAGGGAAGAAGGGGTCTAACTCTTTGTGGACTAAAGGGAAAAACATCCAGTTTTCTGTAAATTGAAAAGGAAAAAGACGTCTAACTCTTCATGGACTAAAAGGGAAAAAGGCATCCAACTCTTTGTTAACTAAAAGGGAAAAAGCCATCTAGCCCTTTATGGACTAAAAGGAAAAAAGGTATCCAACTTTTTATGTACTAAAAAAAAGGCATCTAGCTCCTTATGGACTAAAAGGAAAAAAAATCCAGCTTCTTATGGACTAAAAGAGAAAAAGCTATCCAGCGTTTTGTTGACTAAAAAGAAAAAAAGTCTAGCTCTTCGTAAATTGAAAGGGAAAAGAAATGTCCAGCTTTTTGTTGACTAAACGAGAAAAAGACGCCTAGCTTTTTGTGGACTAAGGAGAAAGGAAAGAGTGGACTAAAAAAAAAAGGCATCCAACTCTTTATGGACTAAAAGGAAAAAAGACATCCAACTCTTTGTGGACTACAAGAAAAAAAGAAAATGTCTAGCGCTTTGTGGACTAAAAGGAAAAAGGCATCTAGCTCTTTGTAACTAAAGGCAAAAAAGTGTCCAGCTCTTTATGGACTAATCGATATGAGTTTAGGTACCTTTTTTGGATGGCTTTTCAATTTGTGATCTTGTAAGGTCAGGGATTCCAACCCAAAGTCTTTCTCAGCTTTTCAAAAACAAAAATTTGAACTTAAGGTTCTTTTTGACTTTTATGAGTAAGAGTTTGCACTTGAAAGATGTTAATTGTTATGTGAATGATGCAAGAGGATGTAAATGCATGTCTAAATGATGCAAAGGTGATGATTTTAAAGGCCTAATTTGATAATTAATTTTTGCCTTTCCAGTCATTTATTCCGCAATGAGTTTGATAAGGTGATCTCGTGCCTCGAGATTCACTAACCTTGTTTTAGATTTCTAAAAGTTTAAAATGTTTAGTTGTTTTTAGAAGATTTAGGTGGGTTATGATTGTAAAGGGATTGTCCTCAGCTTAAATGACTTGCATTTAGGGACTTTTTATTGCGTTGAGTTTGTTAGCAAGTAAAGAGGATTTTTTTTGTCAATTCTGATTCAAAGGGTGGTTTGTTGGACTGATCTGAACTCCAATTGTTTGAATGACAGTTGGAAAAGTATTTTTGCCTTTTACCTTTAAGCTAGGGTTTACTAGGAAGTAGGTTTTAAGCATGTTTTCAGGATAAGAGGGTCTAAGGGTAAGATCGATTGTGGTTTTAAGGTTCTTTCTTGATCATTAGACATGAAACAAATTCCTGCGAAGTTTCATTTTTCAAAATAATACTAAGAAATCCTATTATCAGTTTTGTTCATTTATCAAGCATTATCAATTAAGTGATAAACATGATACAACATGGGATATGAGACTTACAAAAAGACTTTGTGAGAAATCAAACAATTGCATTTCATTCAAAAGAACAAGAGCACAAGTTTTGACAAATTTTGAGATCATGAAATATTTTAAGAAATCAAAAAGTTAAGATTGGTATTTTTGGCTGCTTAGCCCCTGATCCTAATGACATGAATCTTTCACTATGTGCTTTCGGTGACTTTTCTTAAGTGGTTAATCCTTTTAGTGTTGGCCGACTCTTGGAGAAATTTTTCAATTTGTCCATGGTGTGATACTTGGCCCTAGTTGGGTAAACACTATTTTTTTAGGCATGGGTGAGAATAAGAGTTGGTAGAGTAGGTTTGCATAGCATAGCTGGGTCAGGTTATGGTTTAGTGCTTTCATCAAAAAAGAGTGGATCCGAAAGGGGTTAAATTTTAGGGAAAGTTTGGTTGCTTACATCTCTTTTCGGGTTTTCAACCTAAGCAGGCTTACTTTCTTAGACTCTTTCTTTTTTTGTTTCTTTGTTTCTTTTTTTTTTGAAAAAGGAGGATAGGACACCTTTCAGGTTTTCATCCTGGAATCCTTTCAGGCATAGTATTTCTTGACTGAGTCAGAATTTACAAGGTTAGGCAAATTGATGTCGTCCATCTTAGTTACTATCATGAGTCCTCTAAAAAATGTGTTTTACCACGTATGGCCTTTCCCAATTTGGAGTCCATTTTCCTTGAGCAGCATTATAAATTAGGAAGATTTGTTTAAGTACTTGGTCACCTTCTCAGAACTACCCCATTCATATTTGGATGGCATGACACTAAGTTATGATGTTGAATTTTGAATTAGGAATAGATTGCTTGCATCATCTTGTTTTCCATGTTGCGTGCATTATCTATGATAATTTGTTTGAAAAGCCTATATTTACAGATGATGTCCCATTTCAAAAATTTGCACATAATAGATTTGGTGACATTGGCATAAAAAACCACTTCTATCCACTTAGTGAAATAATCAATAGTGACCAAATAAAGCGATGCCCATTAAAAGCCTTAGGGGTGATCGATCAAATCATGTCCATGCCTCACAGAAAAAGGCTACAAGGTTGTCCGCATAGATTCGGCATTTGTAAAACTTCTGAGCATGGTCAATGCAATTCTTCTCAAAAATTAACAATAATAGCCTAATAGCATGGCTTGTTTTGCCATTTGGTGTCCATTGGCTTGTGTACTGCAAATTCCTTCATGGACTTCTTAAAGAATTCTTTTAGCTTTGGAGGCATCAATGCATCAAAGTAGTACTTGATCCCAGCCTTTCTTATGAAAAATTACACCATCCAAAATAAAGCTCGTAGCTATCCTTCGAATGGTTCTCTTATCAATTTTGATAGCATTTTTGGTATTATTGATTTTTTATGTACTAGAGGATGTCATGATACCATGCCAAGCTGTCCTTCTCTTTTTCAACATTTCGATAATGTGCCAGAGTTGTATAAATGCTCATCTGGATAGAGCCAACATCCAATTCTTGATTACCTTTGAACATGAATGATAAAGTGGCCAAGGTATCAACTATTTAGTTCTTTTCCTAAGGTAAGTGCTAAAAGTTGATATCATCAAAGTTTTTTTTTAAGTTCTAAGATCACCCTCTCCTAATGAATTAATTTAGCTTCACTAGTTTATCACTCTCGTTTCAGTTGGTAAATAATTAGTGCTGAGTCTTCAAATACTTGTAGAGTCTTATTACCTTTTGCATTGGGAGCTAGGAATCCTATGATGCCGGCTTCATATTCAGCTATATTGTTGGAACAATCAAAGTTTAATCATACGATGAAGGGGTAGTGGTTTCCATCAAGTGAGATAAGAATTATCTTGATTTCATGCCTCAATGTGTTTGAAGCTTCATCAAAACACACTCTCCAAGATGAACTATTATTGGTAGTGTCTTTTGGGTCGAATTTGAATATCAGATCTTCATCAGGAAATTCAAAGTCTAAAGGTTGATAGTCATCTGTTGCTTTACTTTCTAAGAAGTTTACTATTATGCTACCTTTAATAGTTTTCTGGTTTACATATACAATGTTGTACTTAAAGAGAAAGACCTACCACTTGGTTAATCTCCCTAACAACGTAGGGGCCATGCATAAATAGTTAATGGGACTAAGTTTGGCAATTGGCTATTTGGTATGGTATAACATGTACTACCTTAACCTTCGAGCAGTCTAGGCCAAAGCACAACATAATTTCTCTACTGCTGAATAGTTATTTTCACTCTCACGACCTTCTTGTTCAAGTAGTAGAGAACTTGTTCCTTCTTACCAAACTTCTCATATTGACCCAATACATAACCTACTAACCTATTGAAAGCTGATATATATAAGATTAAAGGTTGATCAAGAATTAGTGGCATAAGTACTGAAGGATTTAAAAGATAGTGTTTGACTTTATCAAAGGCTTACTAGTATTCTTGGTGTTCTTCATTCCATTCTCTGGGATTTTTTTTTCGAAATAGCTAAAAGACTGGATCACATTTGTTAGTCACTGAGATATGAATCAGGCTATATAGTTTAACCTTCCTAAAAAACTCTCCATTTCTTTATGAGTTTGAGGTGGTGAAAGGTTTTGAATGGCCTTAGCTTTATTTGGTTCAACTTTTATTCCTTTTTTACTTGTACTAAAAGCCAATAGTTTCTTGGATGTGACATTGAATATGCATTCGGCAAGATTTAGGTTGAGCTAGTATTTGCAAAGCTATTTAAAGAGTTTTCGCAAGTTGGCAATGCATTTATTTTCCTTTGATGATTTGGTGATCATATTGTCCACATGGACCTCTCTTTCTTTATGCATGAGATCACAAAACAATGTTACCATTGCCATTTAATATGTTGCCCCAGAGTTTTTGAGTTCACAGGGAATTACTTTGCAATAAAAAGTGCCCAACAAGGTCACAAAGATGGTTTTCTTCATGTCTTCTACTGCCATTTTAATTTGGTTGTAACCTGAAAATTAGTCCATGAAGGGAAATAATGCATTTTGTCAATGTTGTCTACTAAGACATTGATGTAAGGCAAAAAGGAAATTGTTTTTTGGGTTGGCTCTATTCAAGTCCTTATAGTCTACACACATCCACACCTTGCCATTCTTTTTAGGGACCAAGACTATTGGCTACCCATTCAGGATATTTAGTTACTTCAAGAAATTCTGACTCAAATTGCTTTTTTACTTCCTTTTTAATCTTCAAAAGCATCTCCTATTTCATCCTTCTAAGGTTTTATTGTATGGGTTGCACTCAAGTTTAAAAAGAAGTGTGTGGACCATAATATTGGTGTCTAACCCGGGTATGTCTTTTAGAAGAAATTGCATCCAGTATATGAATAAATTTTTATTTCTTTGTCTTTTTTGGTCTTTCTTTCTATGCATTTTTTCTCTTTTTTATCGTATTTTTGTTTATTCTTCATTTTGAAGGAACTTGAAATTTTCTTTATTCTTTATTTTGAATATTTGAACTTGAAAATTTTACTTTGTTTCATCTTTAAAATTTGCCTCATGACATTTGACTTATTTTTCTTGTAACTTTAGATTGGAATTTGCCTATTTTAATCTTGAAGCTTTACTTCACTTAACCCCCTAGTGTGGAGGGTGATCTTTGATTAAGTTTTAAAGAAAGAATAAATTATTAGGCTCAAAAGGATTGTAAAGGGAGTAGTTTTTCTATATTTACGAAAGAATAAAAAAAAATATGGCCATTTGTTTTTTCAAATAAAACCATCTGAATTGACAAGCATTTTGCTAGGAAAAAAGATAAAATTCTTTCTAAAATCATTTTGAGTACGTCAATAACATGATTTAGCATTCAATTTTTTAAAGCTTAAGGGATGCCTCTAGAAATTATTTGCTCTATAGCTACCAAGAAATCTGGGTTATGGTTAGGCCTTTTCACAAGAAATCAAATCGGTATAGGAGAACTTTGAATTGGTATGGAAAGACTTCAAATTTCACATCTTATTTGTCAAGCTTCGTGTTAAAAAGGTTTTATCCAAAGGAAATGGTATTTTGGGCTCGTGTTTACTTTCATTCTTCTTAAATCAAGGCTTTGGAAGAAAGTCATGAAAATTGTGGCAGAAGGTTATCCAAATATGGGATATCTCAGAATTAATATCATTATTTTAACAGATGTCGAAATTATTAGTATTTGAATCTTTTAGGAATATAAATTGCTCGTTCAACTCTCAAGGAATCTAAAAAGAAAATATTCAGGTGTGGAAGGTCTATGGTTGTGAAAAGTCTATGACTAAATGTCTAGGACAATCATATATGTAAAAGTGAAGGATCTTTTTTAGAGTGTTCAACTTATTGGTGATCATCTACTAAAGAAATATTTTCAAAATATTCTCATTATCCTAGATATTGAAAATTATTTTTAATTAAATTCATGGTTGATAACAGTATACACACTATTTGAAAGCTTTGTCTATCACCATCAAAGCCTTGCCTTCAAGTATCACCATCAAAGACTTTGAAAACCTTTTTGAATATTTGGATATCACCTTCAAAGACTTTAAAAACCTTTTTGAATGCTTCAATATCACCATCATAGACTTTTTTCTAAATGAAAACTTATTATAGACACCTTATTTTTTCCAAGCCAATTTCTAGCATTTAGGACTTAGGTGAAAGATGATAAAAGCAAAAAATAAAAACAAAAACCGAGGGGCTAGAAAAGGAAACAAAAAAACAAAAAACAAAACAAAAAGAAAAAAAAAAGAGAAAAAAGAAAAGAAAACTAGCTTAAGTTGAAAACCCTAGAGAGTGGCTTAAGTGACCAAACCCTTTTACCCCATATTCACAACTCCAATCAAGATACCAAGTCATAACCCAACCTATTTGTTCTATGCTAACCAAACCCCACCAAATCTCATCCACACTTGCACTTGAAAAATGGAAACTACCTAACTTTAAGGCCTCCATCCCACCATAAGGCAATCTAAGGAATCTTCTTATTAGTCGTTAGCACCAAAAGGATTAATTGTTTAAAAAAATCTCTAAAAGCACTCATGAAGAATGCATGCATCAGCCTCAGAACCAATTGACCAGGAAGACTCTCTTATCTCTTTTGTATTTCAAAATCTTTTATAATCCCATAAGTTAGTCACAACTTGTACCCTTTTTCTTTGAATGAAAATAGAATTACTTGATTTCTTATAAAATCTTTGTTTAACCTTGCATTCCATGTCACATCATGTTTATCATTTAATTGGTAATGCTTGATAAACAAAAACAACTAATAACAGGATTTCCTAGCATTACTTGGAAAGATAAAACTTTTCAAAAGCTTTATTTCATGTCTAAAGACTAAGAATGAACTCTTGGGCCACAATCGATCTTGCCGTGGGACCCCACATCTTGAAAATGTGCTCAAAACCTCTTTCCAGTAAGTGATCATGGACTTGCCATACCTTTGAAGAGGGGACAACCTTAACATTCAAAGTCTTCAAAAATCTAAAGTAAGATTGACAAACCCTGGGCAAAAGGCCACCTTATCAAAGCTGAAAAAGGCCAAAACTAACCACTTGATTAAGCTTTTAAAGTCATCACCCTTGCATCATTTAAATAGACACTTGCATCCCTATGCATTATACAGCATTTAACATCCAATGGTACTAGGTCCCATATACAAGAGTCAAATTTGTACAAAACCTTAAGGTACAATTTTTTGATTTAAAAAAACCTTGAAAGACCTCAAGTAAGTACCTTTAACCTTACGTGCTCATTGAAAATCACCCAAGAAGGGTATCTAAACTCATTTTCTTCTAGTCCCCAAAGAGTAGGATGCTTGCCTACTTTAAAGCCCATACAAGTTGGTGGCACCTATCTACCTCAGTCCTCAAAGATCAGGATGCTTACCTACCATAAAGCCCACACAGGCTAGTGGCACCTATCTACTTTAGTCCTTAAAGAATATGACACTTACCTATTTTAAACCCCAAAAAAGCTGTTTTGGCACCTACCTACCTTAGTCCTCAAAGAGTAGGATGTTTACCTACCATAAAGCCCACACAAGTTGGTGGCACCTATCTATCTCAGTCCTTAAAAAGTAAGACACATACTTACCATGAAGCCCACACAAGCTGGTGGCACCTATCTACCTTAGTCCACAAAGAGCTGGATGTCTTTCTTTATTTACCTAAAAGCCCACACAGGCTATGGCACCTATTTACTTTAGTTTACAGAGAGTTAGATGTATTTCTTTACCTACCTTAAAGCCCACATAAATAATAGCACTTGTTTGGGATTAAACCTAAAAAATAACCTAGTAGGGAGGTCAAACCCTACAAAACTCAACAAAATATTCTTTTTTGCAAGTTATTCAACCATCTCGACTAAGTTATCCAACCTATCTGGACATGATACTAAATAGCTCTCTACTTCTCTGTAGGCACACGAATCCATCATCCCATCTGAATAAAATGTTGTCCATTTGTCTTTACCCTACTTCTAATACTTAGCAACAGCCAAAAAAAGGCAGTGATAAATACCTCATTTTGTCCGAGCCAATTTTTGGCATCCTAAAACTTAGGTGAAAGATGATAAAATTAAAAAATAAAAATAAAAACTAGGGGACGATTGTTGAGTGCCATGTCACCAGGTGAAAACTTTTTTTACGATCTAAAATGCCTATAGGCCGTACTAAAGAAAAATGTAAAATAAAGCATAAAATGCTATTTTCTTATGATGTCACCAGAGTCATTCAAATGAGTACATGAATCAATTTCCCATTGTTTGTGACCAAGTTAAGGTAACTTGGGAAGCCACAGATATGCACAAGCTATATTGGTGCATAAGTATTGATACGGGGCCTTTACGTCACCAAAAACTTGAATTTTCACATGTAGTATTGATACAAGATTATTTGATATTGATACTTAAGGTGTGGCATCAATACCCAGCATGTTTGTATGATATAGGCCTTAGTAGTAGTTGTGATTTTTAGCAAAATGTACAGACACACAAGCATGAGAATCAATACAAATCCATGGAGTATCGATACATGCCTTTAAGTCTCGAAACTAGAAATATTTTTTGTTCTTAGTATCGATACATAGCTCATTATATCGATACTCATGGGTAAAAAGTACCTTATGTATCGATACACCAAGGCATTTTTGCCCAGTTCGGACCACTTTTTAGCCTTCAAAAATCAAATTCAAATGTGTTTTATGCTTCAAAAAGCCATTATAAAACGTTGCAAACCTTGACTTTGGGCCTATGAATGGATTTAAACCAATTTTAAGAGCCTAAATGGCCAATGACAAGGGTCACTTTCATAAAATATATGGTTGTAAGAAGGCATGGTAGGCATATCTCTAGCTGCAAGCTATCACAGCCTTTCTGTCTCTCTACTTAGCATGGTAGAACTAATAGGAAAAAAATTAACTGAGCATAATAGCTAGAGATGTCCCCTGGTGCAGAGGAGAAAGATAAAAAAAATGCCCTTGCTTTGTCTCCTAAAGGCATTGGCTGAGCATTGAATAAAAGAGATATCCAACTACCTAAAAAGGACCTTCAACCATTTTCAAGAAAGCTTTCTAGTAATCTCAAAAAACTCTTCATTCCTAAAAATCTTTCAGCAACTGCAGTTCCAAAAACTCGCCAAAAAACACTATTCCATTGTCTTTCACCCCCAACCATCCTTCATTCCCGTGGCTTCCTAAAACCACCATCAGAAAACCTTTAAAAACTCAGCCTTTCACACATTTTAACCCTTAAAACACCCTACTAGCAACCATATTACCAGAAAGCTTTTTTCTTTCATCTTTTTCTTGCTAAATAATAGCAAAAAGAGGGAAGGAATTGAGCTTAAATTCATTGCTTTAAGAAGGGAGAAAGAGTTTAAGTTTTTTTTTTGTATATTTTTTACCTTTTCCATATATTTTTTGTTTTTATCATCCACTTTATTTTAGTAAGCCCTTCATGCTGCCATGACCCTCTTAAGACTCTCATGTATTATTGTGGCCTTAGTTATGGTAGTTTTAAGATCTTGATGACCCTCTTGACACCTTGATGTTGTTTAGATATATAAACTCATCATACTTCATTTTCATCATTACACAGCCTTTGTTCATACATCTTTTGCCATGTTCTTTCCATATTCACATATCCATCTTATATTTAAATGCTCACCTTAACATGTCTTATGTATGTTCATACATTTTCTTGTGTTTTAAGGAGTCTCATGAAATAAAAATGCTATCTTGACAACTCTAGCATCTATTCCTTTGTTTAAACAGGTTCATATCATCTTCATGCATCCTTTTTGTCGTCTTCTTTCATTTTTGCCACCCACTTTCATGCCAAAATGTCATCCTTCTATGTTTGCATGGTTAATCCATGTTTATGGTTGTATGCACTATATTTTATTTATAACATCTCCTTTAAAATGCTTGCTTGTTTCTTAAAGAACCCGATTTTAAAAAAAAATCCCTAATTTAAGTTCATGCTACCTCCGATAGATAAAGAATAGCATGCATTTAATGTTTTCATGAAATTGGTATTCCAATCTTGGGGTTAAAACAAGTATTTTAGCTCTAGATTCATGGTGACACAAGTTGAAAGATATTGCTTTTAAGGTAAAAGAACCCTTTTTTAGTCGAGAAACACTAAGCCTTGATTTTGAGTTCAATATCTTCATGGCATGGTCAATGGGTTATTTAATTATCCCAAACGACTCCAGGATTATGGAATGAACTAGTGATGCCTGTGTCATTCTTTTTCTTGTATTATGGATGTTCGAACGTCCATAATTCGAGTTCAACCTAAAAAACTCAAAAAATCAAACAATCCCTCGTTTTCATCCTAGTAGCACAGAAGTCTAAATTTTACAAATCATTTTTGAACCATAAAATATTTTCTCTAATTTTTGTAATATTTTTCCCGTAGAGGGCATAAAATTACCTTTCTAACAGTATGTCCGCAGTCAGATCATCTCGAATGAGGGAGTTATGATTTTTTGAACCTTTACTATCTAAAACCCTTGGAACTAGTGTGCAATATTCTATTTGAGCCATTCTAACCTATCACATGATCTTTATGAAATTTTTAAATATTTTTATTAAAAATTTCATAAAATTCCTTTTTTAAAAAGTTATTTTCATGATCTAATGATTTTGGATAAGCCCAAAACAATTTTTCAAAATCCATCATGCCCTTTTACTTGTACAGGCCGCTAGTGTTAAGACAATCCTAACTTCAAAAATTAATTTCACCTAGAAAGCAATTTTCTAGGATTTTTAAAATATTTTTACATTAAACCTTATCAAGCTACTTTTCCAAAGGTGCCTCGTTTACCCCTTAAAGCCTTTGGATGTTCCTAAAATAAATTCAAGAAAGGAGATGACATGATGATGTCCCCTATTTTTTAACTTAATTTTTAAATCTCTTTTCATCGAAGCATTTGAATGTCTTGAGGTGCACCCAATTGGTCCCGCCCACAACATAAGCCCTTTAGACTTGGATCAAGGCTAAAATACAAAAAAAAATGATTTCATATTAGGTATCTTTTTCCATATATTAAAATTTTCGCTAGTGGAGATACTCCAATTCTATTACATCGAGGGGATACTCCAATCCCATTTTTAACTCAAAACTTAATTTTTCTTTTTGGATCCACCTTTAAGATTCTTAATCCTTATCTGAAACTATAAAAAAATTTTCAATTTTGGAGATACTCCAAACCCACTACTCTAAAGGAATACTTTAACCCTATTTTTAATCAAAAATTTAAATTTCTCTTTATTCTTGAATATTTTCCTAACTCTATCTTTGGGGATGCTCCAACCTCACCTCTCCAAGGGGATACTTTAACCCTGCTTTACCTCAAAAAATCTAAAATTTTCTCTCTTCCGAATGCCTTAGACTCTTTGATTAAAATCATCTTTATCCCTCAAATTACCATGGAATCCAGATTGTTCTCTAAAATTGTCATTTTGGTTATTCTTCAATAATTGAAGGCAATTATGAGATACATTTTGATCGTCCCTATTTTTACATTCTTTACTTTGTGATTGCTTATTATGATATTATTATATTTCTCTTTTTTTCTCTTTCTAAGATGTTTCATTTTATAGTGATTATCATACAATCATGTTTAAAATTTGTTTTTCAATAAAGCTTACAAGGTAATGTTCTATGTTGGTATCTTTCTAGTGCCTGTACAAAATATCTAATTTTTTAAATCCAGTCCAGACATTATTTTCATAAAAATTCCTATGTTACTCATATCTCTGAGGCACATAAGTGACCTAATTTTCTTAAAAAAAATACAAATTTGTTACAACATGGCCGGGATACGAATCCCGACCAGCTTAACTTAAAATGCCGAATGTATCCGTTGTTTCTATATAATTATTTCTTTTTATTTTTAGGGGTCCATAGCCTGGGGACTGAGTTATCGAGATGAACCGCTCCCTTAACTTCTCTAAATAGCCATTATGAAACGACCATTTATTTTGGAGTCTCCACCAGTCTTATTTTAGCTAAGTAAAACTGGACACCTGCTAGAGTTTATATTTTCAAGGGTTATGAAACCTATAAAAACAAATTTTGAGGTCTGCGCTTATACCAGAGATCGCTTGAAAGGGTCTGAGAGTCTGTCACAATTACAAGTAAGGATCGACCTTCTCGTAATGCCCGACAATTGATACCTTATTAATCATGTGTTAAAATAAATTTGATTTTTATTCAATTTCAATAGTTAATATTTAATTATTGTAGACACCTAATTTTATCCAGGCTGTCTGTCCTCAAAGTCCCAAGTATCCGAGAATGAAAATGTAGTGGCCACTCTGATGGAAATCAACTTCCACCAGAGCGGTTTCATATTTTTATAATTTTAATCAGTCATATATAAATAAATGTATATATGCATGATGGAAAAATTCATTTTCTCAGGTCAAAAGGACGAATCCGTAAAGGAAAATTTTTTTCTTTTAAACCAGTTATTGACAAATTTTGGAAATTGCCTCTGCGAATGATCTCACAGTTAATTTTTTTATTTTTAGGAATTTCCTGAGATTTTTTTGAAAAGCTAGAGAAATTGGTGGTCGGATATTTTTACTAACACTAGTGTTGTTTTATGCCGATTCTCACCCTGAAAATCATAAATATTCAAGGAAAAATATGTATTGGCATTTTCTACCATGAAGTGTTAAACTGTAAATTTTATAAATTAATTTTGAATTTTGTAGTCTTACGAGTATCATGCTCGTGAATTTTACTTTTGGTTCTTGTTGATATATTTTTAAAATTTTACAAGTTTATTTTCTTCACCTTAGAAATTAATGTTTTGAATAATATGTGGCCTTGAATTTGTTTTACTTCAGTGTTAATGGAATTCCATAATTTTTTTCAGCATTGAAATACGAGTTTTTTAACTTGTAAAATTTTCAGCAGAATCCTCTCGAGTTTTAAACATCAAAATTCATCCAATATTATTGTTTGATTCACATTAAATTAGTTTTGAAAGATTCATTTATTTTCATAAGTTTTAAATTTTTTTCTTGAAATTCCTCTACTTTTGAAAAATTATGTTTTTTACTCCATAAATGTTTTTGGGAGAATTTTCTTCGGTTTAAAATTTTTAAAATTCATCTAATATTGTCATTTAACTCCCATTAAAACACTTTTAAAAATTTTATTTTATTTAATGGGTTTTGAATTTTTTTCATTATGTCAATTTTCCTACACTAAGGCATTTCTCGTAAACTTTTACGAGTTTTTAACTTCCAATCAAGATATTTCGCACCATTTCATTTCTCAAATTTTGTCTATGATCAATTAACATTAATACCAATTTTATTTTGTTTTTTGGAAATTTTATTTGATTTCATTTTGTTTACTTTTTTCCAACTAGTTACATGCTAACTAGCTTATTTTCTTGTCAATTACTTTCTAACCAAGTTGGTTACATCCCAATTACCCATTACATGAGCTGATTAACTTCATCATGAGCTTGATAATAGAATGGCTTGTAAGAAAAGATAACAAAAGCATGGGCTTATGACAACAATTATGGTTATCCAACCTAATAAGCCATCTTCACATCAAATAAACAAAAAAAAAGAAGAAAAAGAAAATGGGGCCATACGACCACTGCATTTGGGCAATAATATTGCCACCCCTTCCTCTATAAATAGAGGACATTTTTCTTCATTAAGAAGTTTTTTGGGGGAAGAGAGGGAAAAATTGGAGAGAAAAAGAAAAAAAGAGAAAAAAATAAAAATAAGATAAACTCTTTCCCTTTTGATTTTCAGCCAAGGTAATTGCCTTCTTCCTTCCTATTTCTTGCTGATTTCATGGTTATTTTGTTGTAATATCACATGTATATATGTTGTCTTGCTTGATTTGTGATAACTTGGTTGCTATATGTTTGAAAGTTTGTGTTTTTATGCATGAAAATGCTGTATACATATGTTTTACTTGTTTTCCCATCATGAAAATTTTGTTTGCTTGATGAATCCCACCTTGGCTGAACCTAATCTTGAGTGGATGATGATGGTTTTGGTTAGTTTTAGCTTAGAATTGATATTAATATATCATTTTCTAACAAATGTTAAACATAGGAACCAAACCAGAAAAATGTAAAAATTTTTTTCTAACAAATCCCATGTTTGGCTGAATCTTAATGAGTATTTTTGCCATGTTTTGCTGCTGATTCCAACCTGATTACATGCCTTAATGATGTGTTTTCATGATGGTTTTGGTTGATTAAGGACTAAATTGCAAATGTCTAAAAGTTTAGGGGTTCGTTTGCAAAGTATGGTAAAATTGTAATTTTGTGTGTATCGTGTTGGTCCTAATATTGCACATAGCATATTGTAAATGTTTGTATATATTTTTCTGCATGATTTAATGATTTTAGAGATGCATAATCATATGTAGACTTAATTGAAAAAATTATAAAAATAAAAGGGTCAAATAGCAAATTTTAAGTTTTAATAATAAAATCAAATTTTTTAACCATATTTTTGGCTTTTAATATTCCCATGGTTATTCGTAAGGGGTATAGAAGTCTTTAAAACTTTCTGTATCTTTTTGGTTCTCCATTAAGGTATGAAATGAAAAAAAAATAATAAAATAAAATAATAAAGCTAATAAATTAAAAATTTTGCCCTAAGGGTAACAAGAAGTGACCGAATCTTGCTTGTAATTTTTTATGTGATTTTTCATGGTTATTTTAAATTATTTAACGCTTAATTTTATATTTTGATCATGTTGGGGCCAACTTGTAATTTTAGGGAAGCTCAGGGACCACTAGGGAAATCTAGCATTTTTAGGCAAAACTAGTTATCTCTAGCATGAAATCACTCTCTTAAAATATTTTTAAATATTTTTAGCATTCAATTGGTTCTCTGGTGGGGTGCTAACAATATTAAAACCTTTGGTATTCTTTTGGTTCTCCATTAGGGTATGAAATACAATTTTTAAAAATTTAGAGACTTACAGCATTTTTGCGTGTTAGGTTATTTTAAAATTTAAATCAACCATTTCAAGTTTTTTTAATGTTTTTAGCATAATTAATCAATTAAGGACTAATATTCAATTTTGAGAAATTTCGGGACCCATTAGCAATTTTCATACTTTAGGTCATTATTACTTGTCCTTCGAGTCCATTAGGGGTACCGGGATACTCTCACATTAAAGGTATACTCCAGAGGCATTTTTGTAATTTTTCCTCTGCAGGATGCTTTTATGCTAAAGGCGAATGTTTAGGGTTCATTTAGCCTTTTTAGGTTATTTTTCAGTATATTAGGGGTACTAGAGTATTTTTATTCAAAGATATACTCAAGGGACATTTTCATAATTTTTTCTAGTATCGATGGTAAGCCTTAGGAATATTTTAATTTTCCTTATAACCAAATCCTAAGTAGTTACCGGGTGCCTTAGTGTTGATAGTAAGCCTTAGGGATATTTTAATTGTTCTTAAAACCTAATCTTAAGTAACCACCGGGTGTTTCTATGCCAAAGGTATACTTTAAGGATAGGTTCGTTTCCTTTTATCTTTTTAGTCCTTAGATTCGAATTAGTACTTTAGTGTCTAGACCGAGTCATAGGTCTTTTATTTTTGTTTCAAATAAAGTTCGTATGTCTTTGTAAAATAAAGGCAATGTCTTAGAGTTAGAGTGGTGCGTGAAACTCCTCCCACCCATATGTGATAGGGGTCTTACGGATCATTCTAATGGTGATATACCCTTTTCAAAATGGAAATCAAGAATTTTATACAAATAAAAACCTTTCACATTCTGCCAAGTACTCTAGTAAGATATGAAAGACATTTTGGTTTTTTAGAAACTTTTGTGTCCCTTTGGTTTTCCGTTGGGGTAGCAAAGGGAATAATAAAAACTTTCATGTCCTATTGGTTTTCCACCGAGGGTGCATAAGACATTTTGGTTTTTAACATGCAAAACCCCAATTTTCTTTCATGGAATAATAAAATTTTATTTTAACAATACGAGAATTGTAATTAAGTACCACATATTGCAGCTAGATAAGTTCAAATTAACCATGATCAATTAGGTACCAATTTTGGGCACCACGAGAGGGTCGATCCTTACTTATGGCTGTAACCGATTCTTGAGGCCTTAAAAACAATCTCTGGTGCTCCATAGACCATGACATTTATCTTTAAGGTTTTGTGACCCTTAAAGCATTAATTCCAACAAGTGACCAATCTCATCTAGCCAAAACATATTGGTGGCAACTCCAAACAAATGGTCATTTCATGATGACTATTTAGGGTTAAGATGGGTGAATGATTCATCCTAACTACCGAGTCCCCATAAATAAGAGAATATTAATATCGATATGGCCTAAAAAAGAGAAGAATAAATAGTTTTGAAATAATGATACATCACCACTTATATAGTCAAGGGCCATTTATGTCGAGCTTGGTCAGGATTCGCATTTAGGCCACGTTATGACAGCTTGGCGACTCCACTAGGGACCCAATTTTTTTTAGAGAGTCAGGCCTAAATTTTGATCATATGTTAATTAAATTTCAATTACTTCGATTTCAATTGGTATTTAGTTTTAATTCTCATTTTGGAAAATTTTTCTTTATGACTTATTTTATTTTTAAGTCAATTTTTATGTATTTTCTCTTTATTTTAAAAAAGGGTATGCTTATCCCTTCGCACACACTGTGCACATCTGTAATAGCTTCCCTTCTGTCTAATGCGGGAGGGACATATGTACCTAATAATTTAGAAGGAGATGAAATAGCTCTACCTTCTAAGGTGCTAGCCTCTATTTAGGCTAGTAAAAAGCCTACCAAGTGTAAATTCCTACGCCTGCCTGAGGTGTTAGCCTTGTTACAGGCATGAAAGATACTCCCACTCGAATACCTTTTTTGACATAAATCCATGATAGATAAGGACAAGGTACCTTGTTAGTCTGTTCTAGACTAAGGGCAATTCGAGAACCAATTAGAGGTCTGACCTAAACCTTATATAGTGAATCTTGGTAGCTCCCCAATTAGTACCATACCCTTACTATAGATGTCACCAAGTTTAGTGGCATACGAAGGGATATGCGTACCTTATTCTTTCTTTATTTGCTTGCTTTATTTCAATTACATCTTTGTGATATTATTTATTGCTAAGTTTTATTATCTAGAATATTTATTTCATGGATACTAACTTGTTTACTTTTTTCTTTTCTTGTGCTTCCTATGCATCATTCATTTGCATCATGGGTGCTTGTTTTAGGCCTGATTTTAGATCCAGCTAATTTCCATTCAATTTTATGGTGAACCAAGCAAAAGTGGTGGTTATTTTTAGAACTTTTGAAGTCTGCACAGAGTCCAAACTGAATCAGAGAAAATGGAGGGACTATATACCTGGGGACTTTGTATCGAAACTATCGAAGTTCACACACTTGGATGTCAGGCAAAATAATATTTTTGAACTGGTACATGTATGGGAAAGATGGGATAAAGCTAAGCAAACCCAGTTTACAGCAAAATATGGACATATGGCCATGTTGTTCAAGATCCCTATAGATGAATAGTTGGTCTAACCTCTGATAGAATTCTGGAACCCCTCTTACCGATGCTTTTCATTTAACCACCATGAAATGACATGAAAAGATTGCATCATTATTAGGGTTAGGACAAGTGGAGAAAAGACCTATCTATTGCAAAGAGTGTAACCCGATGAATTATCAAAAGAGATTGGCACAGATCCTTGATTTATCTCCCTGGTCTCTTTGCTTCAAACATAAAGGTAGTACCACAGTTATTTCATGGCAATTTTTGAAGGAGTATATTAGGGATCAGCCAAAAAAAGAGGAAGCCCTCGATGCATTTGCTTTATGCATATACGGGTTGGTTTTTTTCCCAAGGGTGCTCAAACAAGTGGAAGTAGCGATGATTAAGCTCTTTGACCGATTGAAGCAGAATTTGCATCCTACCCCTGCCAACTTAGCAAAAATCATTTGAGCAGTTAACGCATGTCAGAAGTCAAGCAAGGCAGATTCTTCAAGGGTGCATTAGTGCTATAAATCTGGGCTCGCAACCATTTTTAGGGAGATGGCACCAATAAGATTAGACCCTATTTCTCATACTCTATCCCTCTCTAGCATTTTATGTAAAAAGATTGGCCTCAATTGTCAACAAAGAATCAGTGGGTAACGTTATTGAAGAACTTGCTCTAAAAGAGATAACATGGAGAGCTCCTTGGTTCGCACCCAAATCTATCTTGTATATGTGCGATCAATTGCCATTTGTGCGTTTGCTCAGATTATGGGGTACAATCTGATATGCACCACTTTTGGTCTGACTGTAATATGGAACTAAGCAATCCATCCCTATGACTTTTGATTTGGCAAGTGTGGATTTGGATTTTCATGGGGAAGGATATAGGAACATGCTTCTGACTGTTGCCATACATTGGAAAGAGAGATACGAGTTCGAGCTACTCTCTTACATAAATCAGACAACTCCTGGGTACGACACATGGAGATAAATTCAGGGTTGTGATTTGATTATTCCAAGCATAGAGGGGGTCAAACTTTAAGCAACCATTCAACCAAAGCCTCCCATGCCTTTTAAAGTGGAGTTAGTCAGAGAAGAGGCCGAAATAGACTAGAAAAGAGCAGTTGCTAAGAATTAAGCCCTCCAAGAAGAGATCATGTATCTAAAGATAAAGATAGAAGCCAAACAAAAGGATCTTCAGAAAATGGAGGAGCAATACACTTTATTGAAGCATGATTTGGTAGAACAAAACAAGAAGATAAAAATCATTAGTCTATCTAGGAGCTCTAGCAAATCTTCTAGTCAAGTTGTCAAGGAAATGCATAAGCTCCTTAGAGAGCTTAGAAAGTGGAAAGCTAAAGCTGTGGAAAGCAAAACCAAGGCAACTGCATTCGAACAAGAGCAAAAGGCATATACGAATACATGAAGACAATGGAGGAGGTCTGTGAAAAAGAAGGAGTAGCTTAAAAAATAACTTTCACTAAGAACGAGAAAAGATGACGAAATTACTCCAAGAAAGAAAAGCACTCATTTCAGCTTTGGGGCAAGTAAGATAAGAGTTGTCTCAAAGAAAGCACGACATTGAGGCATGGGCCAAGCATATGAGGAAATGGATGTCTGTTAGGATAACAAGTTTTACTGAGTCTAAGATGAACGTGACAAGTGGACAAAAAATTTGCTAGGGCGATAGTTTTATATTGATCATCTGATGAAACAAAAATGCCCAAAATGTACAACATAAGGCTCCGGCAGCTACTCCTTAACCAATCATTATTATAAACCTTGAGGCCATACCTCAAGAAACAACTATGTGATCTATTCCCATCCAAAAGGAATATATGGGAATAGGCATCGATGAAGAAGAGCAAATTAAGCAAAAGGCCGAAAAAGTAGTTGAGGTCAAAAAAAAAAGGAAAAGGCAAAACTATTACTCCTTGAAAGAAGGTTATAGCAGTGCGGACGTTGAAGACCTTAGCTTAGTCCCAGATCTTGTTCTCCCCTTAAAATTTAAGATGCTAGAGTTTGAGAAGTATAAAAGCACTACATCCTCAAAGGCACATATCAAAATGTTTGTCAAAAAAATGGTAGGCTACTTATAAGATAATAAACTCCTGATCTATTATTTTCAGGAAAACCTATCAAGATCGGCATTGAGATGGTACAATGATTTGAATCATACCTAAATTAAATGTTTGGCCGACTTAGCAAATGTTATTCTCCAACAATACAAGCATATGGCTGAGCAGGCTCCAGATCATTTGACCCTTCGAAATTTATAGAAGTTAACCAAATCCTTTAAAGAATATGCCTAATGATGGAGGGACTTAGCCTCTCAAGTCCAACTGCCCTTTATAGAGAAGGAAATGATAATGTTATTTATCAACACTTTAAATTTGCCTTATTATGACAAGCTAGTAGGGAACACGACAAAGAATTTCTCCAATCTTGCAATCTCTAATGAAATGATCGAATTAGCCATTAAGTTTGGCAAGCTTTCATCAGGAGAGTCCTTCAATGCTAAAAAGCCAGGCCCATCAAAGAAAACGGATGAAACACCATCAGTCAATTATGTGAGCTAGCCATACCCCCTAGAACCTTGCCTCTATTACCAAAATCCAAGACAAATACCCCAAAACACGCATCCATACAACACACCTTGAACACCCATTTCAATAACTGTCGAAGCTACCATTCCAAACCTGCTTCACCAAAACCAGCCAAGACCCAACACCAATAAACAACCGTAAAGAACTAATCAAACCAGACCCTATTTTAACCTTCTTCCTTATTCATATAAAGAAATGTTTGAAAGACTTTTAGAAGCAAGGCTAGTAACACCAAATTTTGCCAAACCGTATGAAGGTAATTATCCCAACTAGTATGACCCAAACTTACACTGTGAATACCGTACATTACCGGGTCACTCAAATTGAAAACTGCCAACCCTTTAAGCATAAAATTTAAAGCCTTTTTAATAGAGGCACCTTCAAGTTTGATAATGCATCAGTTTCAAATGTGGTAGTAAACCCTCTACCAAATCATTCTAAGCCTAGAGTCAACATCATCACCATTGAAAATAGGCAATAGAGGGAGTTGAGTGTGGGAGAGGTCAAAACACCTTTGGAGAAAGTGTAGATGGTTCTGATTAAAGCCAAAATCCTTGCCAGAATCGGGAGAGCTTTGAAGGATAACTTGATGATGGTGTCAATTTTTGCAAGTATCACCTAACTTTGGGGCACACCTTGCAGAGTTGCCACGATTTTTTAGCATTGATTCAAGGGGTAATGAATAATGGTGAGATCAAGTTTTTAGAATAGACTGAAGCGAAAGTGAAAAAATTAGTCAATATAGTGAGGGAAAGATCGTCATAACCCACATACGATATTAACCACCTTTCATCATTCATTGCAACTAGACCATGCCTCTAAAGGCAAATATTACCCCAAGACTGATTATTAGGGCACCAGTGCCGTTCCCTTATCAAGATAATAAATAAGTACCATGGAAGTATGATGGCGGGGTCACCACTCCAAAAGCTATTACTGCCCAATTGGCATCCGTCAATATCACAAGAGTTAGCCATGTTACAAGAAGTGAGCATGTATATAGTGAGAAAACTAGGGAAGTAGGTACAAAGGTGAAATTAAAGGCATAAACATCTGGGAAGATAATGGTTATCAAGGATGTGCCAAAGGAAAAGTAAGAACTAATAAAGAAAAAAGAGGTAGCTGAATTCTTAAAGTATATCAAGAATAGTGAATACAGTGTTGTGGAGTAATTAAAGAAACAACCAGCAAATATTTCCTTGCTAACTCTATTGCTCAGTTCTAAACTTCATCAGAACATTTTTTTGAAAGTACTAAATCAGGCCTATGTCCCTCAGGACATTTCTGTCAATAAACTTGACCGCCTAGTAAATAATATTGTCGCTGACAACTTTATCTCATTTAGTAAGGATGAAATTTCACTATGAGATATTTCAGCAAAAGCCTTCCACATCATGACTCGGTGCAAAAAGACCATATTACCCAAGGTTCTTATCGATAATGGCTTTACTCTAAACATCATGCCATGGAGTACACTGTCTCATTTGCCTATAGATGTTAGCCAAATCGAACAAAGCCATGCAATTGTTAAAGCTTTTGATGGAACAAGGAGGGACATCAAAGAAATTATTTCAGTTACTATAGAAATTGGTCTTTGCCCATTTGAAATTGAGTTCTACGTTATAGATATCACTCTAATATATAGTTGTTTATTAGGGCGACCATGGATTCACCTCACTGGGGCCATTCCATCATCCTTGCATCAAAAAGTCAAGTTTATAATGGATGAAAGATTGGTAAGTCTATCTGCGGAAGAAAACATAGTCACTATGATGTCAACAAAGGCTCTTTACATTGACACAAATGCTAAAACTGATGAATACTCTTTCAGAGTTTTGAGATTGTCAATGTGAACTTTATATTAGAAGGGTTAGTCATCCTCAAACTAAGGCTATCAAAAAGCATGCATATAGGCCTTAAATTGATAGTAGAGAAAGGAGCTTTAGCCAAAAAAAGACTCAAGAGACATTTGCAAGGAATCAGCCAGGCCATTAATGTTAATGGTGAGAAAGACAAATATGGATTAGGCTTCAAGTCGAAAAGAGTTCAGAAGAAGAAGTTTAAAACAAGAATGAGAAGAAAGCAACCATCCCTAAGTGTTGGCCAACAGCAGGCCAAAAATCAACCCCCTACCCCTTGTTCGAGGAAATTTTCTACTATGGAAGTCAATCTAGGAAATAGAGATAAAAAAACCAGAAACGTTGTTCTGGTGGTAAACAAAGCCTTCAAAGAACATCATGTGGTTGCCATTAGAAGAGATGATGAAAAGTTCACCGATGATCGCGGGATTCACCCATGCCCTCTGGATATGTTTTAAGGAATTGGACATATGCTGAGAGAAGCATAGTATCTAGGCCAATCCCAAGGTAATAACTAAGAAATGAACTCTGTCTTCTGTACATCTTTTTGTAACAACTCATAATGTTAATTCATCATCAGTAAAAATGAAATGCATGTAATCTTTCTTTATATAATCTTTCTTGACTCTTTTCCTTTCTTACATCTATTTCTTTTATGATTTTTTATCTTAACATCTTTTTTTCTTTTTTGCACCCATACCCCATTCATGTATATTCTGTTGCCCATTGTTTTTTTGCTTTTGATTTTGCAAAGAAACAGATAAATTTGATCAGAATTCAAAGGTTAATTTTGAATAAACTATTTGGTCAAATGAGGTTGATCTTGAAGAAGATATTGATGATCATATCTTGCCTCCTAATTTGTTAAAATAATTAAATGAAAAGACATTGCATAATACCCCATGAAGAGCCCGCTGAGATTTTTAATTTGGGAAATGATGAAAATGATAAGAAGGACATCAAAATAGGAACTGCCATAAAGGCTTCCACCTGAGAAGATCTGATAAGTTTTTGCTGCATGAATTCTGAGACATCTTTGTATGGTCTTTCAAAACATGCTAGGATTGGATGCAGAGATTGTGGTTCATAAATTGCCCTTGAAGCCATGTAAACTAGTTCAACAGAAGCTAAGGAAAATGAAATTGGAGATGCTTTTGAAGATAAAAGAAGAAGTTAAAAAACGGTTTGAATCTGGATTTTTGAATATGGCAAAATATCCAAAGTAGGTTGCAAATATTGTCTCCATTCCAAAAAAAGATGAAAGAGTTAGAATGTGTGTAGATTACTGAAACCTCAATCGAGCAAGCCTAAAAGACAACTTCCTACTCCCTGATATAGACACCCTGGTTGATAATATTGCAAAAACTATTTATTTTCCTTTATGGATGGATTTTTGGGGTATAACCAAGTTAAAATGGCTTCGAAGGATATGGAGAAGACCACATTTATCGTAATGTGGGGAACATTTTGTTAAAAAGTAATGCCATTTGGGTTGACGAATGCAGGAGCAACTTACCAAAGGGCAATAGTCACCCTATTCCATGACATTATGCATAAGGAAATTGAAGTGTACATTGATGAGATGATTACTAAGTCCCTTCAAGAAGAAAGTCATGTAGGGAACCTGCGGAAGTTGTTTGAAAGGCTGAGAAAATATCGGTTAAAGCTAAACCCAGTAAAATGTACATTTTGAGCTAGGTCTGGAAAATCGTTAGGTTTTATTGTAAGCAAAAGAGGAATTGAAGTTGATCTGGATAAGATCAAAGCTATACAGGAGTTACCATCCCCACGTATGCTAAAAGAAGTGAAAAGTTTCTTAGGGAGATTGAATTAAATCGCTAGATTCCTATCTCAACTCACGAATAAGTGTGATCCAATTTTTTGGCTTTTGCAAAAACAAAATCCTAGTGGATGGGATAGTGAATACCAAAATGCATTCAAAAAAGTTAAGCAATATCTCTCCGATCCACCGGTATTGGTACTGCCTACTTTAGGATGACCTTTGATCCTATATTTATTAGTGTTCAAAAGATCCATGGGCTGTATGTTGGGGCAACATGATAAGACTGGAAAGAAGGAGCGAGCTATCTATTACCTCAATAAAAAATTTCTAGATTACGCAGTAAATTATTCCCATATAGAGAAGATATATTATGCTCTAGTCTGGACAGTGAAAAAGCTCTGACAAGACATGTTGTATCATGTTACATGGCTGATCACCAAAATAGACCCAATTAAATAGCTGTTCAAAGAACCAGCTTTATCAGGAAAGATAGCTAGGTGGCAAGTTCTACTATCCGACTATGATATCATTTATGTAAGCCAAAAAGCAATTAAAGAAAGTGCCATTACTGAATTATTAGCAAGCCAAGCGCTTTACAATTATCAGCCATTGGATTTTGAATTCCCTGACAAGGACTTGATGAATATTATGGTTGAAAAAGAAGAAAAGTTATTGAAAGGATCTACATGGAAAATGTAGTTTGATGGAGCATCAAATGCATTGGGCCATGGAATTAGCATAATTTTAATATCTCTAAAAAGGGATTATTACCCTTTTATAGCTCAAATAATTTTTGATTGCACCAACAATGTGGCGGAATATGAGGCATGTATTACAGGGCTTCGAGTAGCATTAGAAAAAAAAGCACAGGTATTGAAAGTCTACAAAGATTTAGCCTTGGTAATTTATAAACTGCATAAAGAATGCGAAATGCGAGACCCTAGGTTGCGGCAATATAAGAAATTGTTTCTAGAATTACTAAAAAAATTCAAAGAAGTAGACTTCATTCATTTATTCTATGATGACAATCAAATGGCAAATGCTTTAGCCACCTTGGCTTTGATGTTCAAAGTCAACAAGGGGCAGGAAGTGACACCCATTGAGATGAATATTTATGAATTCCCTGTATACTGCTACAACATTGAGATTGAGGCAGATGGTCTTCCATGGTATCACGATATCAAAAATTATTTGAAGTATCCAGTATATCCACCAAATACCTCAAAAACTGATAAGAAAACCTTAAAAAGGCTGGCATTAAATTTTGTCTTGGACAAAGAGATTTTGTATAAGAAAAGTTTCAACCAAACATTGTTAAAGTGTGTTGATGCTTCAAAAGCAAAGAAAATAATAGAAGTACATGAAAGGGTTTATGGGATTCTTGCCAATAGCATAAGATGGCAAAATAAATCATGAGATTGGGCTACTTCTGGATGATTATAAAGAGTGACTGCATGAAGTACACCCGAAAGTGCCATAAGTGTCAAATTTATGCCAACAAGATTCATGTCCCACCCTCACTGTTACATGTCATGACCGTACCATGGCCTTTTTCTATATAGGGTATGGATGTCATCGGACCCATGTTTCTTTTGCAAACATCATAAGATTAGTGGTGATTAAATTTTTAAAGGCCAATATCATTTGTAGATTTTGGGTCCCTAAAAGAATTATAATGGATAATGCCTCCAACTTGAATAATAAATTAATGACGAAGGTCAATACCCAGCTCAAAATCTCTCATCACAATTCGGTCACATATCATCCGAAGATGAATGAGGCTATAAAAGCTGCCAACAAAAATATTAAGAAGATTATGGGAAAATGGTGAAGGCTTATAAAGATTAGCACAAGAAGCTTCCATTTACTCTATTTGCTTATCGAGCCTCAATACAAACCTCGGCTAGGGCAACACCTTACTTATTGGTGTATCGAATGGAGTTAGTACTACCAATTAAAGTCGAGATCCCATCACTTCAAATATTAATGGAGACCAAATTGGAAGAAGCTGAATGGGCATGAGATCACTATGAATAATTGAACTTTATTGAAGAAAACAGGTAGAAAGTGATCCAGCATGGGTAAATGTACCAGAAAAGGATAATGAAAGCCAATGATAAGAAGATTCGTCAATGACAACTTTATGAAAGAGAACTAATGCTAAAGAAAATCCTCTCGACAAGAAGATCAATCAGGCAAATAGGCACCTAATTAGGAAGGGCTCTATATGGCTCACAAGGCATTCTTAGAAGGTGCATTAATACATGTTGAATGCATAGAAATGTCTTGCCAAACCCTGTCAATGCAGACAGTGTAATAAATATTATGCTTAAAAAAAGAAAAATAAAAAAAAAAGAAAAAATCGAATGAAAACCCAATAGTGCGTTTGATTAAAAGCGATATAAGGGGGGCTTTGAGTTAAAAACCAAAAAGGGTGGCTCAAGCAAAGAAAGAAATGATCAAATCATAGGCACGATATGATTAAATGCCTCTATAAAAGATAGATCTATGCAGACGTAGTATTCCATTCAAACAAAATCTTTAAAGATTTGAATTCAGTTGTCCAGACCTATTCTTTGACATTTACCATTATCTTTGTGAATCTCTTCTTAGGCATTTTACCATTATTTTTGTAAAAAAAGGCAATATTCTACTTTCTTTCCCTGAAATGCAACCTTTATTAGACTATCTTTTTGATCGTACTAACATTTTTGCTGAATGACAATCAATGACTTAAAGAAATAAAGATTGATTAAAATAGATAACAGACTAATTTCTTTGAGTTACTTTGGAATTAGGTCAAAACATTATGAAAATCTTGGTTCACATCTTAATTCCTTTGAATGTTTTAGAAAGCATTAAAGTGGATAACTAACGGTCATAGATAGAATTCTGACGATAGATGAGACTCAACCTCTTAGAAGATATTCATCATTTTATTCTAGCTGGCAAGGGAGTTGATGGAAATAACGGGTTCTTGTTACATTCTGAAAACCATAGATGGATTGAAAAAGGGCATCCTCTACACATTTCTAATCATATCCCTTTTCTTTAACTATTAGATGGTATTGATGCATCACAAAGTCCTAGTTTCTCTTGGTGTAAGGACATCGCCCATATTTCTAATCATATCCCTTTTCCTCAACCACTAGATGGTATTGATGCATCAAAAGTCTTGCTTTCTCTTGAGGTAGGGCATCGCCCATATTTTTGATCATATCCTTTTTCCTCAACCACTAGATAGTATTGATGCATCATAAAGTCTTGTTTTATCTCGAGACAGGGATATTGCCAATATTTCTAATCATATCCCTTTTCCTCAACCACTAGATGGTATTGATGCATCACAAAGTCCTATTTTATCTCGCGGTAGGGACATCTCCCACATTTCTAATCATGTCCCTTTTTCTCAACCACTGAATGGTATTGATGCATCATAAAGTCTTATTTTCTCTCGGGGTAGGGACATCATCCATATTTCCAATCATATCCTTTTTCCTCAACCACTAGATGGTATTGATGCACCACATAACCATAAGGGGCATCCTCCACATATTCCTAACAACACCATTCTCTTTCAGTCACTAGATGATGTGGTGCATCATAATCTGAATTCCTTAGAGGGCAAGAACAATTGTATCTATAAAGATAATGTCAGATTCAAGATTGGCCCCTTACCACCAGAAAAATTTTTCACACTTTTTGAAGATGTTTTTAGGCTTTTGAAGTGGGTTAAATCATGATTTACAAAAAAAATGAATGAAAAATAAAAAAATAAGGAATAAATCCAATAATGAAAATCCACGCACATTCATCATGAATCCACGTTCATAATTATGTAAAAAGTTTAAAGCAATGAAGTAAGAAAAAAACTATTAGAATGGATAATGCTTCAAAATCAAAAGATAAGTCAAGCTTTCCTCAAAGATTTTAAATATCAAATTACTTCAACCTTATTAAGGTTTGTCTCTAATCAACTATACTTGATCGAATTCTTACTTAGTTGGCTATACTTAGTCAAGTCTTGCTACATTTCACTTGGTCAAACTTTCTTTCACTTTAGTTTGATGTGATGGTTTAGCCTAGTCAAACTCTCTTTTCATTTCATTTGATATGATGGTTTAGCCCAAATCAAACTTTTTTTTTATTTTGTTTGACTTGATGGTTTAGCCCTAGTCAAACTTCTTTTCACCTCTATTTAATGTGATGGTTTAGTTCTAGTCAAACTTTTTCCACCTTTGTTTGACGTAATGGTTTATCCTTGGTCAAACTCTCTTTTCATTTCTTTTGATGTGATGGTTTAGCCTTGGTTAAATCTTCTTTTCACCTCCATTTGACATGATGGTTTAGCCCTAGTCAAACTCCCTTTTTATTTCATTTGACGTGATGGTTGAGCCCTAGTCAAACTTTTTTCACCTCTATTTGACGTGATGGTTCCCTAGTCAAACTTCTTTTCACCTCTGTTTGATGTGATAGTTTAGCCTTAATCAAACTCTCTTTTTTTTGGTTTGATATAATGGTTTAGCCCTGGTCAAACTTTCTTTCACTATCATTTGACATGATGGTTTTGCCTTGTTCAAACTTTTTTTATATCTTATGTATGTAATAGTTTAACCCTGGTCGACCTTGTTACGTTTAACCTTAGGTATTACCTTTGTATCCTTTGTCTACCCGTTAGCTTAGTCCTAGGTAACTCCTTTCATTTGTTGACCTGGCTACCTAGTCTCAGTAAATTTATCTTACTGGTTAGTTTGTGCATTTTTGCCTCGACCAACTCATTTTAAATATTAACTTCACCATAGGTTGAAAGTTCCCATTCTAATCAGTAAGCTTTAATATATATGATCATATCTCATTTTTTTTGGTACTTTATGGCCTAGATGAAATTATGTCTATTTGGTCTTTGCCCTATTCCTGATTCCCAGCAACAAACAAAGAAGGGAAGCTATAGATACCTAATTATGTTTGGGCTATCTGTCCCCAAAAGTCCTAAGTATTTGAGAACAAAAATGTAATGGCCACTCTGATAGAGGTCAATTTCCACCAGAGTGGTCTCATATTTTTGTAATTTTAATTAGCATATGTAAATAACTGTATATACACATAATGGAAAAAATAATTTTTCTTGGGTAAAAAGGATGAATCTGCAAAGGAAAACTTTTTCTTTTCTTTTTTCAGTCCTTAGATTCGAATTAGTACTTTAGTGTCTATACTGAGTCATAGGTCTTTTATTTTTGTTTCAAATAAAATTCGTATGTCTTTATAAAATAAAGGCAATGTCTCAAAGTTAGAGTGATGTGTGAAACTTCTTCCACCGATATGTGATAGGGATCTTACGGATCATTCTAATGGCGAGATACCTTTTTCAAAATGGAAATCGAGAATTTTATACAAATAAAAACCTTTCATATTCTGCTAGGTACTCTAGTAGGATGTGAAAGACATTTTGGTTTTTTAGGACCTTTTATGTCCCTTTGGTTTTCCGTTAGGATATAAAAGGGAATAATAAAAACTTTCGTGTCCAATTGGTTTTTCAATGGGGTTACGTAAGACGTTTCGATTTTTAAAATGCAAAACCCTAATTTTTTTATGGAATAATAAAATCTTATTTTAACAATACGAAAATTGTAATTAAGTATTACATATTGAAGCTGGATAAAAAATTAAAGTTCAAATTAACCATGATCAATAAGCTATCAAGTTTGGGCACCATGAGAGGGTCGATCCTTACTTGTGGCTTTAACCGACTCCTGAACCCTTAAAAATGATCTTTGGTACTTCATAGACCACAGAATTTATCTTTAGGGTTTTTTTACCCTTAAAGCATTATTTTCGACAGGTGATCAATCTCACCTGGCCAAAACATATTGGTGGCGACTCTAAACTTTTAGGGTTAAGATGGGTGAACGATTCATCTTAACTACTGAGTCTCTAGAAATAAGAGAATATTAATATCGATATAGCCCAAAAAAAGAAAAGAATAAATAGTTTTGAAGTAATGATACATCATCACTTATATAGTCAATGGCTGTTTAAGTCGAGCTTGGTCAGGATTCGCATTCGGGCTATATTATGACAATTATAATTCTCATAATATTTTATTAAAGAAATTTATTATTTCAAGAAAGTTGGGTTTTAATGCTTTTGAAAATTAAAAAAATTATTCATACCCTCCTAGAGAACCAGGTGGAGATGAATTCTCCATCGTATCCCGCTGAAGAATCATGCGAAATGCGAAAGGTTTTATTTTTTCAAAATTGAAAAATCTCGACTTCCTATTTGAAAAGGATATCTAGCTCTTCAAATAATCTGTAAAATTCTTCACATATTCTGGTAGGAATCTTGCATATTAATTTAACTAGGAGACATTGCCTTATTTATAAAAATATTTTTTATTATTAAAAAAATATGGACTCTATGACCTAAAAATGACCTAATATGATGAACCTATTCTTAATATGTATTTTCGACGTGAATGTATCCTAAGACTCATATAGGACGTGGTTCTAATGCAAAATTATGAAAACAACCTTGGCGTATACCTTCTCAATGAAAGTATCCCGATAACACTTAAAAAACTCAAAATGAATGCAAAAGGGCAAATGTGTCCTAAATATGCATTTTCTGCCAAAAAACATCCTAATGCTTATTTAAGACTAGACTCGAAGAAAAATTACAAAAATGCTTTTAGGGTATACCTTCTACATTAAAATATTCGATTAACCCTAATGAACCTTAAAATGATCTTAGAAAGCTAAACCAATCCTAAAATATTCACCTTTGGTGTAAAAGCGTCTCGATGAGCAAAATTATCAAAATACCCCTAATATATACTTTCGACATGAAAGTATCTTGGTAACCCTTTTGGACCATAAAATGACATTGAAACTAATCCAATCCTAAATATTCACCTTTAGCGTAAAGCATCTTGGTAAACAAAATTACCAAAATGCCCCTAGGATATACCTTTGATGTGAAAGTATCTCGATAACCCTAATGGACTTTAAAATAACCTTGGAAGGCTCAATCAAACCTAAAATATTCACCTTTGGCATAAAAGCATCATGATAAGCAAAATTACCAAAATGCCCCTAAGGTATACTTTCAACGTAAAAGTATCTCGGTAATCCTAATGGACCTTAAAATGACATTGGAAGGCTAAACCAATCCTAAAATATTCACCTTTAGCATAAAAGCATCTAAGTAAGCAAAATTATCAAAATGCCCTTAAAGTATACCTTCGACTAGTAATAGAAAAAATAAAAATCTTTAAAACTAGTAAAATATTCATTTTGCCCCTTTAAATATGAAAATTTGTTATTTAGTCCCTATAATTTTTTAAATTTTCATTTTAGTCCCTACATAAAAAATAACCTAAAAATCATAAAAACCATATGAAATTATGCATAAAATACAGCCAATATATAAAAAAGATTCAGCCAAATACCTTACCTTGAAAATTTTCTACAATTTACAAAATAACCTTTAAAATTTAAAATTACATTTCGACCCCTGTATGATAAAATAGCATAAAAAATCATTAAAAATCAGCAAACCAATAGAGAATCAACACAAAAATCATGGCAACAATATGCAAGAAGGTTCGGCCAACCATTTTTAGCCATTAAACACAATTTCCATATTTTGTAATTTGGTCCTTAAACTTTTCAAAATTGCAAAATGACCCCTAAAATATTAAAAATACCTAAAACATGTTATAAAATACATAAAATCAATTTCCAAGTTATCCATGAAGCTTTTGACCAAACCCAAAAATAGCATAAAAGAGTTTATATGTTTTTGCAAATTAGTCCCCATGTTCACTATTGTTATAAAATAACATAAAAACAAGAAAAACATGAAATTATTATAAAAATATGCACAAAATCATCGTCAAAAGAACCTATCAAATTCGACCAAACCAAAAATATAAAACATAAGCATGATTTGATATAAAGAATCATAAACATAAATAAAAATGAATAAACCAAAATAAAGATAAAATGAATATACGAATATATTTACTTATACATTAACATGAATATAAAAGGAAACTACATATACCTCAACACACATGTACAATAAATTAAGATCTCAACAACAACATATTTTACAAGCAAACATCAAGAAATAACTAAAAAAATAGAAAGAAACACCAAATATCAAAAGTATACAAAATCACCATGTTTAGCCTTTCAACATGGATGAAAATCCATGAGCCTTAATATGGATTTTAATCATAAATAAGAAAAGAAAATGAATGAAGATGAAGAAAAACTAAAGGATTAAACATAACAGCTTGAATAAATTGAAAACTAAAATAAGCTATTTTTTAAGCAAGAAAACTCCTAAAAAAATGAAAACACATCCTCCCCTATTTTATAAAAGGGGGGCCGGCTAAGAGGATCCCCCAAATAGCTAATAAAAAGGTGAGATTTGCATTAATTTACAAACGATCAAAGGTCATTCAAAAAAATATTGTCATGATTGCCTAAAAAATATTGTTTAATTAGTAATTAAATACCAACCAAAATAGCTAGGAAAAAAGTTGGAAATTAACTAGACTAGTTTTCATGAAACTCTTAGAAAATAACTAATAACTAAAATTAAATTAAAATAATAATAAAATAAAAATTAATAATTGATAATTATAAGAAAAGTGTTTTTAAAAGAAATAACGAAAAGAAAAAAAGGTTGGAACTTCAAAATTTGTAAAATTATACGAGAAAAAAATCTTATTGGAAAAAATTATCATATACGAAAAAATGCAAAACTCATAAAATAAATTAAATTCTTACAAACTGATTTAATATGGATTAAAAAATAATATTTAAAGAATTTTAAAAATTATGAACTCTAAAAAAATCCTACCGAAGAAATTTACGGAGTAGAAACTCCGTATTTTGACAATAGACAAAATTCTAAAACTCATAAAATAAATTAAATTTTTCAAAATTAATTTAATATAAATTAAATAATAATATTTAAAGAAATTTAAAAATCATAAACTAAGAAAAATGCCCCAAAAATATTATGGATTAGAAAACTTCGTATTTCAAAAACATAAGAATTTCAAAAGAAAAATTCAAAATTGATAAAAAAAAGAATTTTCCTAAATTGATTTAATATGAATTAAATAATAATATTTTAAGAACTTTGAAAATTATAAATTAAGAAAAATCTTCTTAAGAAAGTTATAGAGTAGAAAACTCTGTATTTTAAAAACGTGAAAAAAATATAAAACTTATAAAATAAAATGAATTCTGAAAAAATGATTTAATGGTAATTAAATGCAAATTTTTAAAGAATTTTGAAGTTGAAAACTTGAAAAAATTTCACCTTAAAATTTTACAGATAAATAAAAGCTTATATTTAAGAACAGAGAAAATTTCAAAGAATCGATTAAAATTTATATAAAAAAGAATTAAATAAAGCCTATTATCGAAAATACTAATTTACAAAATCGTAAAGATGAGAATCCAGAATCTAAAATAATTTTATTAGAAAAAATTTTATGAGTATAAAACTCATAATATTATGAAAAATTCAAAATTAATCATAAAAACGAAAAACCTGACTCCCTATGGTATAAAATGCCAATATTAATTTTTTTGAGTATTTTTTGTTTTTTGGTGTACATATCGCATAAATACGACATAGGTATCTATATCATCATATGACAGCCAACTTTCAAGTTTAATGAAAAATTCTCTAAAAATTCTTTAAAATGAAAAATTTGACCGCAATATCATTCCAAGAAACAGCTTTTCAAAACTTTGATAGGGAAAGATAAAAATGATTTTTTCCCAAATATTCATCTTATATATCCGAAATTAGATATCAAAGTGTGATTCTTTGTTTATCACGTAAACTTGTAGCCATTTAACTATGAATAAAAAAGTTCTAAGAATGTTTGATTTATCCGAAAAAGATCATTCCTAATGAAGGTTGCCATCAAGTTCTCAATCTCGAATATTTAGAATTAACAAAAAAAAGACTCAGATAAAATTAGGTGTCCATAGCTGCCCTCTTTGACTATTGGTAGAAATCAGGAATAGGGCAAAAACTAAATAGGCATGACATCATTCAAGTCTTTAAGATGTGTGAAAATAATCAAAACTAATAATAAATATAAAAACTAATAACCCAAAAGAAAAACCTCAAATTAAAACGATGAATAGGGTAAAACCTAAGTCAAAAGGGTTTCATGAGACAAAACTAATAAGTCAACAAGGATAAAAGGTTGACTGGGACAAAATCAACAAGTCAACAGGAATGAAAGGGTTAATTAGGACAAAACTGATAAGTCAACAAGCAACGGGGATAAATGAGGTTGACTGAGACAAAGTCGACAAGTCCTGAGGCATAAAAGGTTGATCAGGATAAAATTAATAGTTCAACAAGGATAAAAAAGTTGTTTTGGATAAAGCCGAGAAGTCAATAGGGAGAAAAGGTTAACTGGGACAAATCCAACAAGTCAACAGGGAGAAAAAAGTTGACTGAGACAAAGCTAACAAGTCAACAGGGATAAAAAGTTAATCGATTAAAAGTTTATAGGTCTACAAGGATAAAAGGTTGATCAAGATAAAGCCAAAAAGTCAATAGAGATAAAAGGTTGATCGAGATAAAATCGATAATTTTATAGGGATAAAAAGTTAAACAAGATAAAATTTACAAGTCAATTAGAAGAGATGGGGTTGACTGGGACAAAGCTGATAAGTCAACAAGGATAAAAGGTTGATTGAGACAAATTGATAAGTCAATAGGGAGAAACATGGTTGACTAGGACAAAGTTGACAAGTCAACAAGGATAAAAGGTTAACCGGGACAAAGCTGACAAGTCAAGAAAGATAAAAAAATTGATTGAGACAAAGTCGACTAGTCAACAGGGATAAAAGGTTAACCAGGATAAAGCTGGTAAGTCAACAGAGATAAAAGGGTTGACTAAGATAAAGCAAACAAGTCTATAAGGATAAAAGGTTAATCGAGATAAAGCCGGTAAGTCAACAGAGATAAAAAGGTTGATTAGGACAAAGCTGATAGGTCAACAGGGATAAAAGATGGAAATTAGTCAATTTAAAAGGATGAAGCAGTTACCTTTGGATTTTAAGGAAAATAAGCATGATGATTGCTCTCCTTTAATGTCCCACTTAAGTTTTCCTACAAATTAATGAATGTAAATGCATGTATACTATAGATAATGAGTTCTTATGATTTCTCTATACAACCTATGAATTTTATAATTATCCACCACCTTTAATCCAGTCTATTTTGGCACTTAAAGATATTTTTAAAAAATGCTCTTTTTTAGTTAAGAGAATCAGCGCTCGGGCCTCAATTCGAAGGTATCTTTGAAAGATAAACCTGTCATGCTACTCGAAGTCGAAGGCATTTTTAAAAAATATTGTGTGAAAAATTATTTTTCGATGAAGGAAAAAAAATTGATATTGCTCAGGTCTAGAGCTTTTTCAAATTGAATAGGCAAACGAATATTAATGATGTTTGCATTTGAAACTTTTTGTAAAGAATTTATTTCCTTTTATAAAATATGTACTTAAACCAGGGCTGCCCAAATTTCCTTTTCTTTGAGGATATCCAATTATCAATTAATCTTTTACTTTTCTTGCAGTGTTTAGAGAATTAAAACAGTGACTAAAGTCCCTATAATGTTAGTCTTTAATCCAAAGTAATACAAAGAAATCTTTTTTTTTTGTTATTTATTTGTAAGATGTTAATCATCATTTATGAGAAACATATGCAGATGAAAAAGGTATGACAAAGCTAAAAATGATAGAGGTACAAATGAAGGTAACAAAGGCCTGAATAAAATAGTGAAAAGGGTATGAATAAAGAAGTGTAGATACATTTTAATAAAAGGAAGGAAATATACTATTAGGTTTTTTAATAAGAGTATATATAAAATATAGGACAAAAATGGGTGTTATCTAGATGGTTGGAATCTCTCATTCAAATCTCCAAAAGCCTTTCTTGATCAAAACACTGCTCGTTTATGGATCAATCTCTTAAAAGATGTCTTTGATTGCATAATGCCTTCCTTCAATCTTCAGTTTCAGCAAATTTCCCTTCACAATCATCATTCTACTTGAGTTGCCCTTTTCGGGTTTTCAACTTAAAGCCTCTCATTTTAACTTTTTTCTCTTTTTTTCTATTTTTATTTTTTCTTTTTCTTTTATTATTTTATTTTTTTCTTTTTTTTAAACATAATAACGTTTCAGCATTAACAAGATTAGGTAAAATGTGCCCGGCCATTTATGCTAGAATTAATGCCTAACCAGAAAATGCTTTTTGAATCACATAAGGTCCTTCACAATTCAGAGCCCATTTACCACGTGAATCTCTTTAGCCAGGAAAGATTTTCTTTAATACCAGCTCCTCTTCATGAAATTGTCTCGGATAGAACTTCTTATAATGAGCTCTCATCATTCTCTTCTGATACATTCACCCATTGCTGAATTGCTCATAGTCTTTTCTCTGTGATAAAATTCAACTGTTCATGGCAATCTCGGACCCACTCAGCTTTCTCCAATTTGGTCTCCGTCAATACTTGGAGGGAGGGAATTTTGACCTCAATTGGTAAAACAACTTATGTGCCATATACTAAAAAATAATGGGTTGCCCACTAGAGATCTGCACTAAAGTTTTATATGCTAAAAGTGTAAAAATGAGCTTTTCATGCCAATTTTTATAGGTTTCCACAATCTTCTTAATATTTTTACTTGCTGCTTCCACTGCTCTATTTATCATCGGATGCTATGTCACTGAATTATGATGAGAAATTTTGAGTTGGGTACATACTTCTATCATCAATTTATTATTTAAGTTGGAGGCATTGTCAGCTATAATCCTCTCAGGTATTCCAAGATGATAAATAATATTAGTCTTTAGGAATTTAATCACCATCGACTTTGTCAAATTTGCATAAAAAGCCACTTCGACCCATTTGGTGAAATAGTCTATAGCCACCAAAATAAAGCGATAACGAGTTGAAGCTATTAGGGTAATTAGCCCAATAACATCCATGCCCCACATAAAAAAAGGCCATGAGCAATTATGACATGTAATGGTGAAGGTAGGACATGATTCTTATTTGCATAAATTTAATATTTATGACATTTGTGAGCATATTTAGTAAGTTTCCCTTTATAGTCATCCAAAAACAACCTAACCTCATAATTTGTCTCACCATTTTATGCCTATTGGCATGAATCCCACTCCCTCATGTACTTCTTCCAAAATTCTCTGTGCTTCAAGAGCATCTACATATCTTAATAATGTCTGATCATAGTGTCTCTTATAAAGAATTTCACCATCCAGAACAAAGTTTATTGTTAACCTTCTCAAGGTTTTTTTATCATTTTCAGAGGCATTATTCAAATATTCTCGATTCTTGAGATACCTTTTAATATCATAATACCATGGACAACCATCTAGTTCAGCTTCAACATTGTAACAATACACAGGTGACTCATGTAAACTCATCTAAATCAAGATCATTTTTTTGTTCTTATTCACCTTAAACATAGAGGCAAGAGTAGCAAGAGCACCAGCCATCTGATTCTTATATCGAGGTAAGTGAACAAAATCCACCTTCTCAAACTCTTATAACAATTAAAAAATTAACTTTTTATATTAGGCTAGCCTTAAATCATAGGTTTCCCATTCTCTTTGTAATTGATAAATCACCAGGGCTGAATCCCCATAGACTTTCAATATTGGCATATTTCTCTTAATGGCTACACAAAGTCTTATAACACATGCTTCATCCTTTGCCACATTATTTGTGCAATTAAAATCCAATTTAGCGATAAAATGATAATAATATTTTTTGAGAGTATGAAAATTGCTCTAATTCCATGACCTAAAGCATTTAAGGCCCCATCGAAATCTATTTTTGATTCTACTGTCTCTACCTGATCACCTTCTTCTTCAATGGAAATATTCATCAAATATTTATCAGGAAAGTCAAAATCTAATGGTTGATAATCATTAAGAGCTCGACTTGCATTGAATTCGACAATGGCACTTCCTTTGACAGCTTTTTGGTTCGCATAAACTATATCATATTTTGATAATAACACTTGCCATCTTGTTATTCTTCCAAACAATGTTGGGGCTTTAAAAAGATACTTGATTGGACGTATTTTGGTGATCAACCAAGTAGTATGATATAGCATATATTGCCTAAGCCTTTTTGCAGTCCAAACTAGGGCACAACATATTTTCTCAATTTGGGAATAGTTTACCTCATACTTTAAAAACTTCTTACTAAGGTAATAGATTTCCATTTCTTTCTTACAAGTCTCATCATGTTACCCTAGCACACATCCATCGATCGTCCAAACACTGAAAGGTACAATATGAGGGATGCCCTAGAACTGACGGTGCAAGAACTTGAGGATTTGTTAAATATTGTTTCACCTTTTCGAATGCTGTTTGACAATCTTCATCCCATTCTCCTAGGTTATGTTTTTAAGGAAACCAAAAGATTGGATTACACTTGTCTGTGAGTTAAAAAATAAAACGGGCTATGTAATTCAACTTCTCAAGAAAGCTTTTTACTTCTTTTTACCTATGTGGAGGTGGTAACTCTTGAATAGCTCTAATCTTCTCAGGATCAACCTCAATCACTTTTTCACTTATGATGAAACCCAATAGCTTCCCTGATCTTGCATCAAAAGTACACTTTGTCAGATTCAACTTTAGATTATATTTTTTTAGCCTTTTAAACAAATTTTGTAAATTTGTGACATGCCTTTCTTCCTAAAGAGACTTGGTAATCATGGCATCAACATACACCTTAATTTCTTTATACATCATGTCATGAAATAAAGTAACCATTGCCCTTTGGTAGTTGCCCCTACATTTTTCAGCCTGAATGGCATCACCTTAAAATAAAAAGTGCCCCACATAATGACAAAAGGTGTCTTCTCCATGTCTTTAAGGGCCATTCTAATCTGATTATAGCTTGAAAATCCATCCATGAAAGAAAACAGATAATTCTTTGTAGTATGATCGACCAACGTATCAATATGAAAGAGAGAAAAATCATCTTTTGGGCTTGCTCGATTCAAATCTCAGTAGTCTACATACATTCTAACTTTTCCATCTTTCTTAAGAACTAAGACAATATTAATAATCCATTTTGAATACTTTAACACTTTGAGAAATCTGGCATCAAATTGTTTCTTCACCTTTTTTTTAATTTTCAACAACATTTCAGGCTTTATCCTTCTCAATTTCTACTAAACTGGCTTGCATTCTGGTTTTAGAGGTAGCTTATGGACCACTATATTTAGGTCTAAACCGAGCATATCTTGATATGACCATGCAAAAACATCATGAAACTCTTGGAGCAAATTTATCAGCTCTACTTTAGTTATGGGCATGATAACAGTTCCAATTCTGACTTTTTTTTATCATCCTCATCCCTTAAGTTTATAGCCTCTATGGGCTCTTCATGAGATATTATTTGTTTATCCCCATGCTTAAGTAATTTTAACAAGTCAGATGGCAAAATGCAATCATTAAAATCTTCTTTAAAATCATCCTCATTCTAGTAGATGGATCTTTCAAAATCAACTTTTAAATTTTAAAAGAGATCATTCTCTTTTTTTTTGGTGAAGGGATCTATAAAAGCAAACAAAACAAAAATGGGCAAATAGAAAAAAGGGATGATTCATATATGAGTATGTGAAAAGGGAAAAAAATGTAAGTGGAAATAGAGAATGTAGATGTAAGAGAATTCTAAATACATATAAATTATTTATGCATTTCATTTCTAAAAATGATTATATGACATGTTTATGCCCTTTACAAAAAGATCCTTGCATGTTTTAGGCCAAAACTAATGAGGTGAGTTCTTGGAACTACTTTGGATTAGTCCTAGACATTATAATTCTTTCAGTAATAGCCCAATTGGTCCAGACATATCCAGTAGGGTAAGGATAAATCCCATGATCATTTGTTGGCTCTTCATCATCTAAATTGATTGCGTTCACTTGAAAATTCATAAGACTTGGAATGATCATCGACATATCGCCACTTGCTTTTTTTCCTTGAGTAGCACAATTGATGGTCCAACCATAGTAAAAAGTTTCTTTCAAAGAAGGATATGGAATTAAATGCTGACTCAAACTTTTCCCTGTAACTTGCTTCTCTATTTTCCTTCTTAACTTGCTTCCAAGGTTGTAACCCAATCCATATCGATCTCTTTTACCAATCACCTAAATAGATCGACTTATCCCTTGCAAACATTTGTTGAGCCTTTTTTTTACTCGAGCACCTTTTCTTATCGTGAGCTTCAAACCCATATAAGTGCTTTTAAAAATTCAAGGCATCGAAACTGAAGACCCCTCAGCAACAAAATTAGCATTAACAACCTCAAATGCCCTAAATAAGCATTCGTGTGCATTAGCATTCACTTCAACCTACGAAAGCTTAGTTGAAGCCATAGCTATTATGTCTTTTTTACCTAATATGTTGACCAATTTGTCATCAATTATAAACTTGAATTTTTTATGAAAAGAAGATGGTACAGCACTGGTAGAGTGTATCCAAGGTCATCTCAAGAGACAACTATATACAGGGGCAATATCTAATACATGAAATTCAATATCAAAAGGTCATGGCTAATCATTAAAAGGACAAAAATAATTCCTTTAATCTCTTTCTTAGTCCCATTAAAAGCTTTTGACCATTATTTGACTATGCTTGAGCTGACTACAGTTTACTGGTAATCTGGACAATGTAACCCATGGCATGACATTAAGAGTTAAACCATTGTTGGTAAGTACTTTAGGTAGCATAGTCCCATTGCAATTAGTAGTTATATATAGTTCATCATCATTAAAATAGATAAAATTATTAGCAATGATGCTATTTACCAGATGATCAAGCTTGTTAACTGAAATGTCTTACGAGACATAAGCTTGATTAAGCACTTTTAGCAATGCATTTTAATGAGTTTTAAGCTAAGCAATAATGCCAACATAGAAATTTTGCTGGCTGCTACTTTAATTTATCCACGATCATGTACTCGCTATGCTTTATGAATTTTAAAAATTTAGTAGGATCTTTCTCCTTAACCAATTCTTGAAATTTTAATAAGTTAGCTTTAATAGTTACTGCTTTTTCAGCCATTTGCCCTTTTATTTTGGGCTTGGTAGTAGCTTTATTATTTTTTGGGTTATAAACTCATCCACTTAGAGTCATATGGCTGACTTTAGTGATATCAATAGCTACTAATTGACTTGGCAAAGCTTTCAGAGTTGTCACTTTAGCATCATATCTCTAAGGTACTTACTTGTTGTCTTTATACAAAAATGTGTCAAAGTTTGAATGATAAGCTTTAGAACATTCTCATTCTTAAGAAGTATAGGTTTTGGTCGATTACAGTAAATGACCAACGGATAACCCACCCTATAGGGCAATTTAGATGACCCTTCATCAACCATGTTAACTAACTTTTCTTCATGTCAAGAGGTTTTTGAATAAAATTGAACTTCACCATTATCCATCAGTTTTTAAACTAGGGCTAAAAAATCTGAACAATTCTTAGACTATGCCGATCAACAGCATGAAATCTTGCAAAAGTTTGGGCTTGGGTTTGCTAGGTAACTTATATATTTGTGATTCTGACTAAGGATTCTTCCTTCAATCATAATAGCCCAGACTTTTTCCATCGGGATCTTAACCTTTAGCACATTATTTTTCACCTTATGCTCCTCTTTAGGGATCAAAGCATTGACTCCTGATTCAAAATGATTGGGTAGAGTGTTTTTTTGCTATGTTAGGTCCCGGGGTCATATCAAATTTAAAAGCTCTTTTTTCTAGAAGATTATGGACCTTATTTCTAAAAGTGATATAATTTTTAATTGGATGGCTAGCTACTAGATGGTATTCATAGTAGGCATTCTGGTCATACCAACTAGGTAAGTCACCTTCATATGATTTTGTAAAAAGAGGATCTACTAATCGAGCCTCCAAAAGCTTATCGAATATTTTTTTGTAAGAATAAGGAAAAAGCTCATGATGATGCATTGGCTAGTTGTTTCTTTAGGTAGGTTGATTTGGATTAGTTTGTATTTGGTTTTGAGGACAATTTTAGGTACTATTCTATGGTGAAAGGGAGGCAAAAAGTTAAGGTGTATTCAAAGATAGGGTATTTCGAGGTTATTGACTTTGATTTCAGTAGAAAGAATGGGATTCTTGGTAAAGTGTTGACTTACATAGTTGGCAGATGAAGTTTCCTTTTTCTTCTTAGGAGGTCTAGTTTTTTCACGATGGAGGGTTTGCTTTCATAATTTTTCCTACCTTTATGGTAGCTTCGATCATTTCTCTAAAAATAACAAGATCAAAGAAAGTTTTGGTTGCATTTTCTACCAACTTATAATAGTAGGGAGGACGTAACGTGCTTACAAATAACATGGTGGTTTCTTTCTTAGTTAAGAAGGCTGGACTTGAGATGTCATATCTCTCCACCTTTGAGCATACTCTTTAAAAGACTCGATAGACTTCTTCTCTATATTTTGAAAGGTTAACCTATTTGGCACCCATTCAGCCATATGCTTGAACTATTGAAGGAATGCATTAGCTAAATTTGACCAGCATTAAATTTGACTATGAGTCAAACTGTTATACCAATTCAATGCCGATCCAATTAAACTTTCTTGAAAACAGTGAATGAGGAGCTTGTCATCGTGCAAATAGCCTGCCATCTTTTGAATAAACATCTTGGTGTGAGTTTATAGAGAAATGGTGCCCTTATATTTTCAAATTTAGGCATTTTAAACTTTGGTGGCAAAATCAAATCGAAAACCAGACTAAAATTCTCAACATTTGCACTAGTGCAAAATTTATCTTTTTCTATGGCTTTTAACCTTGTTTCTAAAAGTTGCAATTTTTCTTTCTCGATCTCTACTTCTGTTTTGGCTTTTTGTCATTGTCATTCTACTTCTTTAATAGTATAAGGAATTGTTATCTCCTATCGTGCAGCTCTAGTATCAACCCCTTATAAAAGAGTGTTAGGATTAATAACAATCACCAGATGAGCTAGCAGAAGTAGGACCAATTTTGGGCAGGCACACAAACTCTTGCCAATAGTAATTCCTTCAACTTGGTGATTTGGGCTTGCATTTCTTTCTACCTTTCGATTATATTCTCTTGGGATTGACGTTGGCTTTCTTCGTGATAGTGAACATAGATGTTGGGATTTTAATTGTTAAATTCTTATCTTTACGTAGTTCTTAAGCTATAATTGATGAAAATTACTTTCTTTTGTGTTTAAGGTATCAAAAGGGCTTGGAAGCAAGAAAAAAAAGGCTTAAAGGAGTTGATTGGAGTAGCCTAAGAAGAGAAAAGAAAGAGTTGATGTGGACACTACATGGGCATGCTCTACAAATAGATAGCTTAAATTAGAATTTTGATTTATTTAGGATTCTAATTAAGTAAAATTTGGAACTGATCAAAATTTAGGTAAATTTGGGAAAGTTGTAAGGGATATAAAAAGGAAAAAAGGGAAAGAACTAAGACGGGATTTTTCTAGGGTTTTTAACTTTTTCTTTAAGAGAGATATTTTTTCTATGGAGAGAAGAAGAAGACAATGTTTGCCTAAATTCTTTTTAACTAGTCGAAGGTTTTATATCGAAGGTTAATTCTCTATGAATGAAAGATCTAATTTGTGTTTATATTATTAATTGTTCTTGAATATTTGTCTTTTTTTCTATGCTTAATAAGCATAATTGTCATTGTTGATTGAATGTTTGGTACAGCATTTGATTGATAGGATAATCTATAGCTATTTTGAAAATCAAATCCATAATTGTTTGATTATTCTAATAAAAGAGGCAACTAACTTGGTTGGGAAGAATTTACAATCTAATTTGAATAAACCTAAATGTGAGTTTATTGGTTAGAATTGGCGATCCCCCTTTCATTATTAATCTATTGATACACTGGAACACTAAGATTGTATCTAGGGTTTATGTAATCAATAAGAGAAATAATTAATGATCATACCTTGATTATTGAATAACTAAGGAGGGGTAGGGAGTTAGGTCATACCAATACCCAAACCAATTTATTCTCGAATAACGAATATATTTTTGCATCTATGATCAGTTGTGAGAATAAAAGTTGCAATTAGACCTTTAGCTAGTGTTTGTGTGATATTGACATTTATTTCAGTTTAATTTGTCCTGTATTCTTAATCGATCTTTAGTTTATTTGTTTCATTTAATTTTAGTTGACTTTATAAGATTCCCATTTTGTTTTGTTAATTTTGAGAGGAAATCAGATCTTACCACTCCCTGTGGAGACGATCCTACTTATCACTATATATAAAAATCTTGTTAGAGTAGGGAAATTATTTTTGTTGGATTCGACACCCACTAAATTTTGGTGCCATTGCCAGGGATTAGTGCTAAAAGATTTATTTCCTTGGTTAGTTTATTATTAATATTATTATTTTTGTGTGCATTTTATGCCTTGTTCTTCTCATACAAGTGAATTGCAATACGATCTGAAAATTGAGAAGATGGCTCAACAGTTAAGGAAGGAAACTAGGCAAAGGCATGCTATAGAGGCAACATCATCATCTTTGGAATTAGATTTGGCAATTGATCCAAACAGTTCATCTAGCGATCCCGAAGACATAGACAAAATAATGGCTGCAGAAAGAACTCTCCAGGAGTTAGTTGCACTAGATTTAAACCATCAACCCCTTTGCATTGAATATCCTACTATAGAAGTTCTTTTTAAGTTAAAATCTAGACTTATTCACTTACTTTTGACCTTTCGTGGTTTTGTAGGTGAAGACCCTCATAAACATTTTAAAAAATTCCATGTGGTCTACTCGATAATGAGACCTCAGGGTCTTACTGAAGAACAGATAAAGCTAAAAGCCTTTCCTTTCTCATTAGCTGAAAAAGTAAAGGATTGGCTATACTACTTGCCGTCATGATCCATAACGACTTGGAATGAGATGAAGTGACAATTTCTTGAAAAATTTTTCCTTGCTTCAAGAGATGCAAATATTAAGAAGGAAATATGTGGCATAAGGCAATCTCATAGAGAAACCCTTTATGAGTATTGGGAGAGATTTAAATAATTATGTGCAAGTTGTCTTCAACATCAAATTCCTAAATAATTATTGATTCAATATTTTTATGAAAGGTTGTTACCAATGGAGAAGAGCATGGTGGATGCTGCAAGTGGAGGTGCACTAGTGCAAAAGACTCCAGAAGAAGCTAAGAGGTTGATTTCTATTATGGCTGTGAACTCATAATAATTGGCTCTAGGCAAAACTACCCTATGAAGAGGGTAAATAAGGTACGCAAATATTTCGTACAACAACAATTAAATAATTTAACATCTCTTGTCAAAAAATTAGTTATAGGGAATGTGCAACAAGTAAAAACATGTGACATGTGTACAATTTTGGGTCATTCAACTGACATGTGCCCAATGCTTCAAGATAATCTAAATGAACAAGCTAATACTGTTGGAGGATTTACAGGCTCACAAAGATAAAGATATGATCCTTATTAAAATACCTACAACCCAGGATAGAAAAAAATCCAAATTTTAGCTATGTGGCGAAGCCACCAGGATTCCAATCACAATATCAGGCTAGACTACCTTTTTCTCCACATCAGTCTTTATCAAAACAAGGTACATTTGTGGAAGATATGCTTTAATCACTTACTAATAATATCAAACAATTTCAGTAGGAAATAAGGACTAGTATGCATGATATGGGAAATAGAGTAGATCAATAAGAGGCTAAGATGAGCAAAGGGAATCCAAAAGGATATGGAAAGCTACCATTTCAACTAGAAGTCAATCCAAAACAAAACGCGAGTGCGATCACTTTATGAAGCAGAAAAAAGCTAAAAGAGCCTAACAAAGAAGTGTCAAACCATGAATTGGAGAAGGAACTTGAGAAAGATGAAGAAAATCCTGGACCTGTAAATGTGCAACTAAAGGCTCTGAGTGTAGAGCCAAATAAAACTTTTGTACCACCCCCTCTATTCTCCAAATCGATTTGCAAAATCTAAAAAGGAAGAGCAAGAAAAAGAAATCCTTGAGACTTTTTGCAAAGTTAAGGTAAAAATACCACTTCTTAATGCAAGTAAACAAATTCCTCGCTATGCTAAATTCTTGAGAAGTTGTGTAGTAAAAAGCATAAATTAATTGGCAATGAGAAAATTTAAGTCGATGAGAATATGTCGACGATGATACAAAAGTAATTACCTTCGAAATGTAAAGATCCAGGTATTTTTATTAGTCCTTGCAAAATTGGTAGTATGAACCTAGGTGCATTAATTAATGTTATACCCCTTTCAATTTATAAATGAGGGTGATAATACAATTAGCTAATAGGTCTAATGCATATCTTGAAAGAGACCTAGAAGATATTTTAGTTCAGGTTAATAATTTGGTTTTCCCCGCTAATTTCTATGTGTTGGACATAAGGGATGATGATATATACATTTTGCCCTAATACTATTAGGGAGACCATGTTTAAAAACTTTAAGAACTATTATAAATGTGTATAAAGGCACAGTCACTATGGAATTTTATGGAGAATTATTAAATTTAATATATACGATGCCATACGATATCCTAGTGATGAACATACTATGCTTGCTTTGGATGGAATTGAGCCTTTTGTACAGAGAATTGGTGACTTGGCAAGTGATGATAATATAAAGGTTACACTTGAGAACAGTCTTGACAATGAGAAGCTAAAAGAAATAGAAAGGGAATTAATTTTAAATGTTGATCTTGAGCACACCATTCTTGAAATAGAAACCTTACCTAAAAAGAATGTTCTGTCTTATGTTGAATTATTCTTTTCTCACTCCAAACTTCTTTCTTCTCTTGTGCAAACACCACAATTAGAGTTGAAGCCATTACCAAGTCACTTGAAGCATATCTACTTAGAAGAAAATGAAACATTACCAGTTATAATCTCTAGCAAACTAGACATGTCAGAAAAAGAATGATTACTTTGAGTGTTAAAAGAGCACAAAGAGGCTATATGGTGGACAATAACAGATCTCAAAAGTATAAGTCTTTCTATTGGTATGCATAGGATATTGTTAGAAGAAGTTCATAAGATAAGCCCACTGCAGATTGAATCTGTCTATAAGAGAAGTAGCCAAGAAAAAGGTTTTAAAACTACTCGATGCATGTATAATCTATCCTATTTCTGATAGTGAATGGGTAAGTCCTCTTTTAGTAGTCCCAAAGAAAACAAGGATGATAGTGTTTGAAAATGAAAATGGTGAGTTGGTGCCACTCGAGTACAAAATGGATGGGTGGTTTGTATTGATTATAGGAAGTTGAATGTCGCTACCTTAAAAGACCATTTCCTCTTTCCTTTTATTGATCAAATGTTAGAAAGATTAGCCAAAAAATCTCACTATTGTTGTCTTGATGGTTACTCAGGTTATTATCAAATTCTAATTGCTCCTGAGGATCAAGAAAAGATGACATTTACTTATCCATTTAGGATGTTTGCTTATCGATGCATGCCCTTTGGGCCATGTAATTCTCCAGCCACATTTCAAAGATGCATGGTCAGTATATTTTCTAAATATGTGGAAAACATTATCGAGGTATTCATGGATGATTTTATCGGTCATGGTAATTCTTTTGATTCATGCTTGAATAACCTTGCAAAAGTGCTTAAAATATGTATCAAAACAAACCCTATTTTAAATTATGAAAAATGTCATTTTATGGTAGATCAAGGTATTATTTTGGGGCACGTAGTATCTTTAAAGGGTATTGAGGTTGATAAATCAAAGATAGATGTTATTAGAACTTTACCTTACCCCACACATTTATGGGAAGTTCACTCTTTTCTATGCAAGCTTCTCTAGAAAGATACAGTGTTTGAATTTAATGAGGCATGTAAGGCAACTTTTGACAAGCTCAAGGAACATCTTACTTTAGCTCCTATAATACAACCAATAAATTGGGAACTACCCTTTGAGATCATGTGCAATACAAGTAACCATGCAGTGGGAGCTGTTCTTGGACAACGAGTTAGCCGAGTTACGCATGCAATATATTATTCTTCCAAGACACTTGGTAGTGCTTAACAGAATTACTTAACAATGGAGAAAGAACTTTTATCCATTGTCTTTGCTTTAGAAAAATTTTGTTCTTATTTACTTGGTACTAAGGTGATAGTTTACTCTGATCATGTAGCTCTAAAGTACCTGTTACCTAAAAAGAAGGCAAAACCCAAATTAATAAGGTGGATACTCTTGTTGCAAGAGTTTAATCTAGAAATATGTGACAAGAAAGGAGTTAAAAATTCTATTGCTGACCATTTGAGTAGATTAGTCACGAGTGAAAAACCAAAGCTGTTCCAAGATGAGTTCTCGGATGAACAACTCATGATAGCTCAATAGAGTACTCCATGGTATGCAGACTTCATAAATTATTTAGTTACTAAAATGTTACCTAATGAGCTGACACGTGCTCAAAAAGCTAAAATCAAGAGTGATGTGAAATATTATATATGGGATAACCCATATTTATGGAAACATTGCTCTAACTAAGTTATTCGAAGGTGTATTTCTAAAATTGAAATTCCTTCCATTCTTTGATTTTGTCACTCTCATGCATATGGAGGACACTTTGGCCTAAAAAAGAACAACCAGAAAAATCATAGAATATGGATTCTATTGGCCTACTATGTTTCGTGATTCATATATGTTTTGTAAAACATGTGAACAGTGCCAAAGAACAGGAAATTTGGGCCTTAGAGATCAAATGCCCTTATCCTTAATTTTCATATGCAAAATATTTGATGTGTGGGGTATTGATTTTTGGGACCATTCCCTATTTCTTTTGGAAAGGTGTATATTATTCTTACTATGGATTATGTGTCAAAATAGGTAGAGGCTAAAGCTACTTCTACTGATCATGCTAAAGATGTAGTAGGTTTTGTCAAATCTCACATCTTTACCAGGTTTGGTGCACCAAAAGCTATGATAAGTGATAGAGGGACACACTTTTACAATCGAATAGTGGAGGCATTGATGAAGAAATATAATGTTACATATCGTGTGTCTACTACATATCATCCATAGATAAGTGGTCAGGTGGAGGTATCCAATAGGGAGGTAAAGTCAATACTCAAAAAGGTCATTAATCCAACTCAAAAAGATTAGAATATAAAACTTGATGATGCACTATGGGCATATCAGACAGCTTATAAGACTCCAATTGGTATGTTTTCGTATCATTTTGTGTTTGATAAAGTGTTATCTTCCCATTGAATTGGAGCATAAACCTTTTGGGTAGTGAAACAATGCAATTTACGAATGGACAAGGCAGGAGAGCATAAAAAGTTGCAATTACAAGAATTAGAGGAAATTCGTAAGAAGGCCTATGAAAATTCAATGATTTATAAGGAAAGTATTAAGAACTTTCATGACCGGATGATTGCAAGAAAAACTTTTACCATTGGTCAAAAAGTCCTACTTTTCCATGCCAAACTTAAACTTTTTCTTGGTAAGTTATGCTCTCGAAGGATTGGTCCATTTATTATAATTAATGTGTTTCCTCATGGTGCAGTTGAAATCAAAAGTCTGGATACTGGCAAGAACATCATCTTAAGCCTTTTTATGAAGGTTTCCAAACATTTAAGGTGGAAGAAATCACTTTACAACAATTAGATTATAAAGATTGAAGCACAAGTATGTCTAGATAAAGATATAAAAGAAAAGTGCTAATTGGGAGGCAACCCATTTTATATTGGTTTTAGCTTTGTTTTCTTTTATTTTTGAATAATGATTTTAGGAGTAGGAAGTCAAATTTTCAATTTTTAGTTTTTTTAAATCAGAAACTCTCTTTTCATAGAGTGTGGGCACGTCTAAAATAAAGTCTTCTGTGCAGTAGCGAATCTTAGATATAGCGTGCCCACGCCTTATAAAAGATTCATTTCTGGTTGCTTGTTTTTTCTTTTTAAAAATTTCTTTGACCAAAAAAAAACAAAACCCTTATTTTTGTCTCCACTTTCTCCACCTTATTCACTATCTACTTCTTTCATCTCCAAAACCATCAAAACCAAAACCATAAAACCACTAATTCCACCTTTATTTTCTAAATCTCTGTCAACACCCATTCACCAAATTTTATCATAGACCCACATCCCTAAATTCACAGTTGCCCCATTCATCCTAATCCAAATGATAATAGCATCATTTTCACCCATCTCTACTGCTACCTAAACACTAAATTGATACCCTGTAGTTGTCAATCATGTCAGCTATAGTTTAGGTATAGGAAGAAAAAGTAAAAGAGCCTAACCACCCTAAGGTTCAAGCCACAGATGATCAAGAATTAGAAAAGGAAAAAGTGTCTTACCACCATCAGAAGAGTCTATTGCTAAAGGGATGACATTGACAACAGAAAAAGCACAATGAAGGTATAATGGGTTGAATAGAAAGATTATTCCATGTAAGTTTATTCATTATCCAACTCTTGATACATTAGGCATTACAGAGGAAGTGAATGACATGTTTGATAGCATTGAATGGTATAAATTAACTGAAATTAATTACCTAGCATTTGTTGAACTTATACTAGAATTTTATGCCACATTTGAATTCAATAAACCTAAAAATCTCACTCTTTACACACCAAATGTAATTAGATTTCAGCTTATGGAAGAGTCATTCATAATGTCATTGGCAGAGTTTAACATGGCTTTAGGATTTGTAGATGAGGAATATGCTAAAATAAGTGAATATAAGAATTTGGTTTGTGATTACATAGGTGATTTTGATTATTATCAAACCTATTGGCGTAAGATGTCGACTAATAATGTTCCTTATAATCTAAGTCACTCTAAGAGTTCTTACCTTTATGACCCTATTTTGAAATACATCTAAAGGTTTCTAGCTTATAACTTCTCTGGTCAAGACACTTCTGGTGTATTGATAAAAGCTAAATTTTTTTTATGGGGTATGAAAAAGGGAATTCAAGTGAATCTAGGTGCTTGGTTAGCAATACAATCCTAGGCAGTTTTAAATAAGAGAAGACAATTGATTCTAGGCTTTATGATTACTATTATAGCCCTTAACTTGCATGTGCTAAACTTGAACAATCATAAGTTGCTTGAGGCATGTAAAATGGAGCCCTTAGATTTAGGTTATTTAAAACATATGGGATTGGTTGAACAAAAACAGGGACAGTGAAGTTTTATCCTTCATAAGCAATAAGTAAATTGAGCAAGAGACCAAGAACAGGCCTATCAAGTGATTCTAAGAATGAAATAGTACCAGAGAGAAGTAAAGGGACTCATCGACCTTATCATCTATGGTTCAAATGATTGAGAGAAGGATCACAAGGATGGAGTTCAATTTGAATGCCTATTTTTAGCACGTTGGATTCGAGCCTCCTCAACCACTGAGTCCATGAGCCTACATAACTATACATCCAGGGAGTATCTCTAATTTTCTTTATTAGTTATATATATTTTTTTACTCTCTACCCTTTTGTCAAAACATTGAGGATAAAGTTTTATTGAAGTGTAAGCAGGGAGTCTTTAGGATAGGAAATTAAAATTTTCTTTTTGCATGTGATTCGTATGCTTTTAAATTGTTTAAGCTTTAGAATGGTGTGATATGTTTGCTTGTGCCATGACAATCGAGAAAATTTTTTTCATTCACGAGTTTTAAATGGATTGAATGGTGAATATGTTTTAAGATTTGACTAGTTGAGCATAAAAAGTGACATACATCGAGTAGTTGAATCAGCAAGAGATAAGAACTTGAATTGATATTGAAAGTTGAGTGAAAAAGTGTGTGTGAATTCCTGATGAATTAATTCAACCTATGAGCTTTTGAGCCAAAAATAGATTAAACTATTCATGTCGATTGGTGTTTTCTTTGCTATGTGATATTCTTTCGTGTGAATATATCTCTAGAACTTGCTTTGAACCGTTTCAAGATCACATTGATATATGCATGTGTCAAAATGATAAAGGCCTTCATTGGTTCAACTTGAGCCTAAAAAGCCAACCCAAATTAATATCCCTTGTAAGCCTTTTGAGCCCTGATGCCATTTTTTTCTTGAAAAAAATTGCATTATAAGCCTAGAGCCTTAAATTGAATGTACTCACCTAATTCTAAGAGTTAGTGAGGCATTTAAGCAAAAATTAAGAAGAAATTTTTTTTAAAGGAATAATGATGTGAATTAAGTATGGGGGTGTGTATAGAGGCATTGTTGTAAAAATTATTGATGAATGAAAGATAGGGTTAAAAAACAAAAAAAAACTAAAAAAAAGATAAAGCATTTATGTGGGATAATATTATTAGTTTATTTCTTGGAATAGTTAAGGAATGATTAAGGAGAATGTTGAGTGTTTGAGAATGGTGGAATAAATTATGAGTTACCATTATCTATTTACTCACTACAATGTTTGAATGCTCAACTAATTTCTTAGATTTTAACCTCATTATCCAAGAAATTCCTCACCTTTTACCTTAGCCCCATTACAACTAAAAAGGTAAAGACCTTTTGATTTATGCATGCTATAATCTAAGTGGTGGCAATGTCATATATTAGCAAGCATATGGTAGTGCATTTACATGAGAAGAAATTGAGAGAAATATTTAAACCCTAAAGCACATGAGTGAATAGAGTGATAACCATTCAGAGTTCATCAAAATTTTTGCACATACTTTGGAATGACACTTTCATTGTAAATTTTCATTCATTTTTTTTACAAAGTTTGGTTATGAGATATCATATTCCTTGATTCTTGACTAGTCAGGTTTTAAGGTGTGGAGAGTCATTTTATCTTATTTGAAATATTAAATGAAAAGTTTTTTTTGGTTGTTAGGTTGGTTGGTTATGTAGTTGCTCGAGGACTAGCAAAAGGACAAGTATGGGGGAATTTGATAGTGAACATAAATGTTGTGATTTTAATTGTTAAATTCTTATTTTTTTTTCATAGTTTTTGAGTTATAACTGATGAAAAATTAATTTCTTTTGTGTTTAAGGTGTAAAAAGGGCTTGGAAGTAAAAAAATGGCTTAAAAGAGTTGATTGGAGCAACCCAAGAAAAAAAAATAGAAAGAGCTTATGTGGACACTACATGGGCATGCTCTACAAGTAGATAGCTTAAATTAGAATTTTGATTTATTTAGGATTCTAATTGAGTAGAATCTAGAACTGATCAGAATTTAGGTAAATTTAGAAAAGTTGTAAGGGATATAAAAAAGAAAGAAGGAAAAGAACTAAGAGGGGACAATTTTTTTAGGGTTTTTCTAGGGTTTTTAACTTTTTCTTTGAGAAAGATATTTTTTCTTTGAAGAGAAAACAAGAAGAGAATGTGTGGCTAAATTTTTTGCAACTAGTTAAAGGTTTTATATTGAAGTTTAATTCTCTATGACTATGAGATCTAATTTATGTTTACATTATTAATTGTTCTTGAATATTTGTCTTTTCTTCTATGCTTAATAAGCATGATTGTCATTGTTGATTGAATGTTTGGTACTACATTTGATTGATAGGATAATCTATAGCTATTTAGAAAATCAAATCTGTAATTGTTTGATTATTCTAATAAAAGTTACAACTAACTTGGTTAGGAAGAATTCATAATCTAATCTGAATAAACCTACACGTGAGTTTATTGGTTAGAATTGGTGATCCCCCTCTCATTGTTATTGATACATTGAAACACTAAGATCATATCTATGGTTTATGTAATCAATAAGAGAAATAATTAACGGTTGTACCTTGATTATCGAATAACTAAGGAGGGGTAGGGAGTTAGGTTGTACCAACTCCCATAACCAATATATTCTCAAATAATGAATATATTTTTGCATCTATGATCAGTTGTGAGAATAAAACTTGTGATTAGACCTTTGGCTAGTGTTTGTGTGATATTGACATTTATTTTAGTTTAATTTGTCCTACATTCTTAATTGATTTTTAGATTACTTATTTCATTTAATTTTAGTTACCTTTATAAAATCCCTATTTTATTTTGTTAATTTTGCAAGGAAATCAGATCTTACCAATCCCTGTGGAGACGATCCTACTTATCACTATATACAAAAATCTTATTAGAGTAGGGAAATTATTTTTGTTGGATTTGACACCCACCACTTCAAGTCTTTTTAATCTTGCCAACTGATCCTTAGCCATTTTCTTCACTCTGAATCTAGTGTAATAGCAATGAGTAAGTTGTTGTTCAACAGGTCTCTCATAATTAGCAATGTTTAAAACCTTAAAAAGAGAATTCTAGATTTTATTAAATTATGAATTTATTAATGAATGAATGAATGAATTTATATATGTATGTTAATGATATAAATGCATGGTATGAATGTATAAATATACTTATAGGAGTGCTTGCTTTAATAAAATATGTCAAAATTGTAAATTTCCATTAACTTTCCAAAGGTTTATACATTGTCTATCATGTTAGGATTACATTTGAGGAAAGTTCTAATCTGGTTATATTGCTATTCTGCTTGTTCTAGAAACATAAGTACAGCAGGACCAAATTCACCAACTGGGTTAATTTGACTTTTCAAAACACATATATCCTCCACCATATGTCTTGCTTGAGTGACTATCAAGTGAATCTAATGTGTAAGGTGATCAATGTAGAATTGCCGACCTAAAGAGTTGGCCTTCCATCTATTAGACTCATTCTCGACCTAATATAGCTTATTATCTAAAGATATGTACATTTCCTGATAAGCTTATGCCCAGGCATCAATATCATGTTGTTGTTGAAGCAAGACTTGTCCCATTTCCTTCAAAGTCATAGCAAGAAATTCCTTTTCTTGGAACAATCTAGCCATTCTTTATCGCTTTGCACCCAAAGTAATCCTTAGCTATTCATTCATTTCTATAGATCTCCTTAACCGAGTGCGGATATCAGTGTATGCTTTCTTTTCTCATTTGAAAGCGATTACTTTGGCTTCTCCTTCTAAGGCCCTAGTTTTCCACACCCCTCCCTTTTGGCGAAGTTTGTGCATCTCTTTTAACGTCTTACTGAAAGATTTGCTCAAACTCCCGGATATGCCGGTAAGTCTCATCTTTTTACTTCTCTCAATCCAATATTGTTTCATTAAGTTGTATTATTCTTCCATCTTTTTGAGATATTTTTCCTTGGCCTCCATTTTCATCTTCAAGTACATAATTTCTTCCTAAAAAGCTTGGTTTTTTGTGGCCAATCTTTTTCAGTCTTTCTCGATTTTTTATTTTATCAACTCTACTTTAAAAGGCATTAGAGGTTGTGGTTGTATAGACACCCAAGGATTAAATCCATCTATACTCTGGATGATTAAATTACATCTTAGAATATGCCCCCAAGCATCATACCCATGAGTAGTTTGATCTGTGTAAACAGTTATCTCTGATTCATACCTTGTTCTCCAATGTAAGGTTGCTGATTGAAGTGAACTCCTATAACCTTCTCCAGAATAGTCTAAGTCTACGCTAGCTAACCTGATAGTCATAGGAATAAACTATTGTGATCCATATTATTGTCGAGCCAAAAGTGGTGCATATCCTAGAGTTCCTTATAAACTGAGCAAAGGCACGAAAAGTAAATAACCACATTGGTACAAAAAAGGTTTAGGTGTAAACCAAGGAGCTTGCCAGGTTATATCTACAGGAGCCAAAATTTTTAGTGTTTCCACCCATTAATTTTTTGATCCTGAATCATGCCAACATTTCTTGATGAACTCTTGTAGAAAAACAAAATACGAGAAGTATGACTTTACTTTAATAGCACCCTCACCCCAAAAAGGCTTCGGGCCCAAATGTATAGTAACAATGCAATCCTAAAAAACCTATCTCAGCCTGATTTTCAGCAAATGTTAAGCGCTCAGATGATTTTGACTAAAATAGTAGGAGCAAGATAGACATTCTTTTTTAATCTCTCAAAGAGGTCTACTATGGCTAGTTCAATATGCCCGAGTATTCTTGGAAAAAGCACATATCCATAATTAGCCAAGGCATAAGCATCAAGGGCTTCCTCTCTATCTGAATGCTCCCTGATGTATTCCTTTAGAAACTGCCATGAGATAACACTCGTATTGCCTTCATGCTCGATATGGTGTAATGTTGACTGGGGTGGTAAATCAAGAATCTATCCCAACTTCTTCTAGAGACTTGTCAGGTTACATTCCTTATAATAAATGGGTCTTAACTCTAAAGGTCCTTACCTAAGTACAAATGCAATCTCCTCTATTTTAGGGGTCAAATCATACTAACCAAATGAAAAACATCTGTAGGAAGGATCCCAGAACTTGATCAAACCACAGACCAATTGTTTGTATATTGCTATTCTGAGGAAAAGAGCGATATGTCCATACTTTTCAATAAATTGAGCTTGCCTCCCATTGTTCCAACCATCCCATTTATCAGCCAAGTCTATCAAATTATTTTGTTGGACATCTGAATGCATAATCTTTAATAATTCTAGCGTAAATTCTCTCAGTACACAGTCCCCCCATTCCTTCTGATTTAATTCTGACTCAGGACGAACTTCCTTGAATGTCTTAGAAATAACTATCGTGTACACTTGTTCATCTATAAAGTCTAACAAAAATTAAACTAAGATTAAATTCAAATTTAAAGCAAGCGTGCTTATATGCAAATGAAAAATGCACTAAAAGAAGAAAAAAAGACAAATGAGTTAGTATCCACAAAAAGGATAATAAATTCAAACAACAATATAACTTAACACAAAAAGATAACACCACACAACAAAAATATTCTTATAAAAAAAATGTATTTATCCTTTCATGTGTTCCTAATTTCCGTTGATGTCTAAAGTAGGGTGTGATTTTAACTAGGAGGTAACTAGGTTCACTATATGAAATTTAGGTCAAACTCTTAAATCGGTTCTTGAATCGCTCCTCTAGCCTCGAATGGACTAACAAGGTACCCTATCCTTACATATCTTATGTTTATGTCGGAAAGGGTCCAATCTGAGTGGGAATATCTTTCATTCCTATAACGAGGCTAACACCTTGAGTAGGCATAGGAATTTATACTCGACAGACTTTTCACTAGCCCAAACAGAGGCTGACACCTTAGAAGGTAGAGCTACTTCACCCCTCCCTAAAATATAAGGTACATATACCCTTTGAGAAATCCAAAAGAAAAGCTACTGCATTCGTGCTCAGTGGTTGTGAAGAGATAAATGAATCTTTCATGAAACATTAATAACACCCTAATCTCAAATCCCAAAGAAAACAAAAGAAACACAAAGATAAATCTGGCAAAAATAATAATAATAATTTTTTTAGCAATTACAATTAAATATTTATTAAAACCAAATTAATCAGGATTTATTTAACCCATAATTAATTTTAGGCCTAACTCACTAAGATGTCCCTAGTGGAGTCACCAAGCTATCACAACATGGCTCAGATACGAATCTTGACCAGCCTGACTTACAATGGCAAATGTATCCATTGTTTCTATATAAATATCTACAAAATTATTTCTTTTTATTTTTAAGGGTCCATATCCTAGGGACTGAGTTGTCAAGATGAATCACTCCTTCGACTTTGCTAAATAGTCATTATAAAATGATAATTTATTTTAGAGTCACCATAAATCTTATTTTAGCCAGGTGAGACTAGACACCTGTCAGAGTTTATATTTTTAAGGGTTACGAAACCTATGAAAATAAACTTTGAGGTCTGCGCTCATACCAAAGATCGCGAGACAGGGTCCAGGAGTCGGTTACAATCACAAGCAAGGATCGACCTTCTCGTGATGCTGTAGACACCTAATTTCGTCTGGGTTTCTTTTCCAATAATCCTTGATATCCAAGACTGAGAACTTAATGGCCATCCTCATTAGGAACAATCCTTTTCAGATCAATAAGACATTTTAAATATCTTTTTAGTCATAATTTAAATAGCTGTAAGTTCATGTAACAAAAAAGTCATATATTGATCTCTAATTTCTAATATACAAAATGAATATTTAAGAGAAATTTTATTTTTTAATAATTTCTTTTCAAATTCTGAAAATCTATTTATGCGAATGATATCATAGTCAATTTTCTCATTTTTAGGAATTTTTTGAGAATTATTCGTTAAATTTGGGAAACTAACCTTCCTATATTTTTACCAATGCCTATGTAGTATTTATACTGATATGCACTCCGAAAAAATAGAAATATTCAATGAAAAATTTTTGTTGGCATTTTATACCACAAAGGGTCAAGTTGCTTATTTTTGTAATTAATTTTTAATTTTTTTTACAATATCGCGAGTATTGTACTAGTGAAATTTTTCTGATAAAATTATTTCAAATTTTAGATTTTCATCTTTATCATTTTATAAATTAATATTTTGAATAATATGTTTTATTTAATTCATTTTATATAATTTTTAATGTATTCTTGGAAATTTTCTTGGTTCTAGAATACGGACTTTTTGTTATTTGTAAACATTTTGGTGTAATTTTCTCAAGTTTTAAATTTTAAAATTCTTTAAATATTCATGTTCAACTAGCATTAAATCAGTTTTTAAAAATTCATTTATTTGTTATTAAGTTTAGAAAATTTTCCATTTTAGAATTACAAAGTTTTCTTCTCCATGAATTTTTTAGGAGGATTTTTCTAAGTTTATATATATTTTTGAATTCCTCAAATGTTATTATTTAATTCATACTAAATCAGTTTAGAAAAATTTCTTTTATTTTATCAGTTTTGCATTTTTCTTTTGAAATTCTTCTGTTTTCAAAATACGAAGTTTTCTACTTCGTAATTTTTTGAAAAGATTTTTCTTAGTGTATAATTTTAAAAATTCTTTAAATATTATTTTTTAATCCATATTAAATCAGTTTTGAAAAATTTAATTTATTTTATGTGTTTTAGAAATTTTTTTCTATTACCAAGATACGGGTTTTATACTCCATAAATTTCTTTGGCAAGATTTTTTAAGTTTATAATTTTTAAAATTCTTTAAATTTTATTATTTAATTCATTAAATTAGTTTTGAATATTTTATTTTATTTTATTTATTTTTATTTTCTTTCATAATTTTACCATTTGTGAAGTATAGAGTTTTTTTTTACTCCGTAAATTTTTATCAATAGAAATTTTTTTCTTTTCCGAGTTTATAATTTTTTAAAATTCCTTAAATTTTATTGTTTAATTCATAATAATTCAATTTGTAAAAAATCAATTTATTTTATGAGTTTGTATTTTTTTTACGTATAATAATTTTTTCCCAATAAGGATTTTTCTTGTAAAATTTTATGAGTTTCCTATTTTAAATTTTTTTCATACATAAAAAATTATTTTTAGTATCATCTTGAATGAAATTGATCATTTGAAATTTTATTTAAAAAACATAATTTTTAATTTTTACAATTTAATCTTTTTAATTAATTTTTACGGTATAATTTTGCATATTATATACAAATATAACACAAAATATCTTCTGAAATCAATGATGTCATGCATGGCATCACTCTAAGATGACAAGGGTATGGGCTTATGACACAACATTTATTATTTCCCAACTTAACAAGTTAACTTAGCATAAAAAAAAAGGAAAAAAAAGGCCAACAGCGAAGAAGGAAAAAAGAGGCTTGTTGCCGTCCCTCCCACCTTGAAATACCATGGGACAATTTCTCCTAAATTGCTAAGGATTTCCATGGCCAAATTTAGCTATTTTTCTTAAAATTTCTCATGAATTTTTTGGTTTTCAAGCCTTTCAAGGTAGCTTCATGTAGAAATCTTGTAATTTTTGCTTATTTCCATCATTTTTCTTCATTTTTGTGAGTCAAAAGACATGTTAAAGCTCATGGATTTCATCAATGTTGAAAGGCTAAAGATGTTGATAATGATCTATTTTCTATATATTTGTTGTTATTCTTTGTTTTTTATGAGTTGTGTCTTGATTCTTTTCATATATATTTTTGTTGTTGTGATTGATTTTGTTGTATAGGTGTGGTTATGTTAATCTTTTCTTGAAGTTTGTATGATAATATATTGTTAAAAACTTTTGGCGTATTTATTTTTTTGATTTTATTTTTATTTAAGCTTGGTAGTGTTCTAGGATGATCTTAACATGTATTTAGGTCTAATTTCATGAGAAGTGAATTCTTAGGGTCATTTTGTTAAACAGTTGAAATTTTAGAGGTTAAAATTTTTTTCTTTAAATTTTTAGGCCACTCAGGAGCTGTTTTAGTTCATGGCAGCATTGGTAGGGGCTGTTTCATAATTTTTCCATTTTTTCAAACCCATTTATGGGTGTTTCCTAGCTTGGTTGAAACTTATAGGGGTCAAAATTGTAAAATTTTCATTTTTTAGGCTATTTAAGGGCATTTCTTATTTGGTCAAATCCTTAAGGACCATTTTATAATTTTTTTTTAATTCCCTAAATTTATTTAGAGGTATCTACATGATTAAGTAAATTAGGTGGCGACTAGAAAATAAAAATTTTTAATTTTTAGGCATTTTTGGGGCCTTTAACAATTTTTTTTAAATTAAGGATTTAGTTACAAATATCATAATTTTTTTTGAGGCCATTGGTGCTTGGCCAAATGTCCTAGAGTCCTTAGGTGAATTTCTCATGTATTTTTTATGTGTTTTAACGTATGTGTTATGCTTTTTAAATAATTTAGGGATAATTTGTAATTTTAGAAAAGTTTAGGGACATTAAGGAATCTAGCATTTTTAGGTCAAAATGGTCATCTCTAGCATGAAATCATCCACTTAGATTGTTTTAAATATTTTTAGCATTCTATTGGTCCTCTAGTGGGGTGCTAAAAATACTAAAACCTTTCGTATTCTTTTGGTTCTCCATTAGGATACGAAATGCAAATTTTGAAAAGTTAGGGACTTAATGGCATTTTTGCATTATAGGTTACTTTAAAAACATAAATTACCTATTTAGGATATTTTGGGCCAAAAAAATATTTTTAGCATTTTAGTTAATTTGGTACTAATATTTAATCTTGGAAAATTTAAGGTCCCATTAGCAAATTTTGTATTTTAGGTCATTTTTGTCATCTAAATTACCCATTTAGAGTAAAAATCATCATCGATTGTCCTTTCATGTCTTTTAAGGTTGTCCAGATACTTTCACATCAAAGGTACACCATAGGGGCATTTTGGTAATTTTTTTAAAATTGATTCTTAGGCAATCATCAGGATGCTTTTATGCTAATGATGCGCATTTAGGATAGGTTCACCTTTCTATGATCATTTTCAAGTCCTTTAGGGTTATCGGGATATTTTTATGTTGAAGGTACACCCTAAAGGCATTTTGGTAATTTCTCTCGAATTGAGTCCTAGGTAGTCATCGGGATGCTTTTGTGCCAAAGATGTACATTTAGGATAGGTTTGCCTTTCTATGATCCTTTCCTGTCCTTGAGGGTCGCTAAGATACTTTTACGTTGAAAGTACACCTTAGGGGCTTTTTATGCCAAAGGCGAATGTTTGGGATTTGCTTAGCCTCTTAAGTTCATTTTAGTATCCATTAGGGTTAACATGATACTTTCACATCGAAGGTATACCTCAAAGGCATTTTGGTAATTTTGCTCATTGAGATGCTTTTACAGTAAAGGTGAATATTTAGGATTGGTTTAGCCTTCTAAGGTCGTTTTAAGGTCTATTAGAATTATCAGGATGCTTTGACGTCGAAAATATACCCTAGGGGCATTTTGGTGATTTGGCTCATCGAGACACTTTTATGCCAAAAGTGAGTATCTTAGAATTGATTTAGCCTTCCAAGGTCATTTTAAGGATACTTTCACGTCAAAAGAATACCCTAGGGGTACTTTGGTAATTTAATTTTATCAGAATGCTTTTATGTCGAAGGTGCATTTTTAGGATTAGTTTAGCCTTTCTAGATCATTTTAAGGTAAATTAAGGTTACCGGGATACTTTCATGTTGAAGGTATACTCTAAGGGCATTTCATAATTTTCTTCGAGTCTAGTCTTAGATATGTATTAGGATGCTTTTAGGCTAAAAGTGCATGTTTAGGATAGGTTCACCCTTTTTCAAGCATTTTTGAGCCCTTTAAGGGTTATCGAGATCTTTTACACCGATAGAATATTCGAAGGGTATTTTCATAATTTTATATTAGAACCATATCCTATATGAGTACTAGGGCACTTGCACGTCGAAAGTACACATTAAGAACATTTTCAACATATTAGGTCATTTCTAGGTCATAGAGTCCATATTTTTTTATAATAAAATTATTTTTATAAATGACGCAATATCTCATAATTAAATTAATACATAGGATTCCTACCAGAATATGCTAGGGATTCTATGGATTATTTTAATAATAAGATACCCTTTTCAAAATGAAAGTCAGGATTTTTAGTTTCTATGAAAGTAAAACTTTTCGTATTCCACAGGTTCTCCAACGGGGTACAACAAAGAATAATGAAAATCTTCATGTTTTTTGGGTTCTTCCAAAGGGTGTGGAAGAAATTTCGATTTTCAAAAACATTAAAATCTGATTTTCACGAAATAATAAATTTCTTTAATAAAATATTATTGAAATTATAATTAAATATCAATTTTTGAAAATGAATAAAAATTAAAATTCAAGTTAACATGTAATTAATAAGGTATCGATTTTTAGGCATCAAGAGAGGGTCAATCCTTACTTGTGATTGTAATCGACTCCCAGACCCTTTTATATGATCGGTGGTATGATCATAGGCCTCAGAGTTAGAATTCTAGGGTCTCATAACCCTCAAAATACAAACTCTGATAGGTGAGCAATCTCACCTAGCCTAAATAGATTGGTGGCAATAAGGTATCGATTTTTGGGCATCAAGAGAGGGTCAATCCTTACTTGTGATTGTAATCAACTCTCGGACCCTTTTATATGATCTCTGGTACGATCATGGGCCTCGGAGTTAGAATTCTAGGGTCTCATAACCCTCAAAAAACAAACTCTGATAGGTGAGCAATCTCACCTAGCCTAAATAGATTGGTGGCAACTCCAAATAAATAGTTATCCCATAATGACGACTTAGGATTAAGTCGAGTGAGCAGTTCATCTCGACCACCCAGTCCCCAAAAATAAGAAAATACAGATAATGATATGGCCTATAAAAACAAGAGAATATAAAATAGTGATAAATTTAACAAATGAATGAAGGCCATTTAATTTAGGCTTGGTCAGGATTTTTATTCAGGCCACGTTGTGACAACTTAGTGACTTTGCTAGGGATAGCTATAAAGTTAGGCCTAAAATTAATTACGTGTTAAATAAATTTTGATTAATTTGGTTTCAACCAATGTTTAACTATAATCCCGATATTTTTAAAATAAAATTTTTTCATTGTATTTTTTACATATAAATTTCAGTATATATTCTTCATATTTTTCACTAACACTTTTGTTTCCTTTGCAGCATTATTTTTTAGGGGAATTTAGGATAGGGGTTTTACTAATTTTTGAAAGTGTTAAGTCATAAAGGTAAGTTATTCCTCCATACACATTATGCAGATGCATATGCATTAAATTCTCTTCCATATATATGGAAGGGGCATAGGTACCCAATATTTTAGGAGGGGACAAAGTAGCTTTGCCTTCTGAGGTGTGAGCCTTTGTTTGGGCCAATGAAAAGCCTATCAGGTGTAAATTCTTATGCCTGCCCACGGTGTTAGCCTCGTTATGGGCATGGAAGATACTACCACTTGAATTGAATCCTTTCCGACATAAACCCATGATGGGTAAGGATTAGGGTACCTCGTCAGTTATTTCTGGACTCAAGGAACAATTCGAGAACCTATTTAGATGTCTAACCCAAACTTCATGTAATGAGCTATAGGAGACTCATCTACTTAGAGCCATACCCGATTTCAGAGGATACCAAATTAGATACACATGAGGGAACACTTTTAACCCTTTGCTATTATGATTTGAGTTTCTTCATATTATTAATTGTATGTTGTGCTATTATGATATATTTTACTTTTATTAATTTGTTATATTATGGAAGAGTTTTTTTTTGATTCTTGGCATCACATTTATATATATGCCATGGAAACTTGTAAATTCATTCATGCACCTGCAAAGTTCACATTTTTATATGTTTGTGCATTTAATTTCCATAATGTATTAATTTGTTTCATTTATTATGTTTCAAGAATCAAGAGACGGGTGATAATTCAGAGGCGGAGGTTAATACGTTCATGTTCATCTAAGAAGAGTTCAACCATAAAGTCTATGGAATGGAAAATCTGCTTAATAGACTGACAAAAATGGTTAAGGGTTTACATGAAAGAAAAAAGATCACATATTGGAAGTATTAGAATACAAAGGAAATCAAATGATTGTGAAGATAACTTTTTGGGCTACTTGCCAGATTTTGTGAATATAGGGTTAGAAAATGAATGAAAAAAATGAATGATTAGGGTTCTCAAAAATCCCTTAGAAGCATAGCACAGTTAGGAAAATGTAATATTTGCAAGAACAATTCTTTTTGCTACTTTGCTTTTGAATTTTGTAAATATGACTACATATGACCACAATCAGTGGATAAGGTAGAGAATTTTGGTAAGTGGTACAATGTTGTTGAGTCATGACTCAAATTCCTCCGATTTTTACTTCTACAATAATCTTTATGTCTGTTGAGTCATGTCTATTCACTCTTTTATATATTTGTTCATTCATACATCTTTTTCATTTATTGACATACATACATGGATAATAATAAAGATAAATGTTTACAAGATATATGTATTCATGCGAACTAATTTAAGTTCCTTCTTCATTTTTGTAAGGTGAAGTAACACGAATCATGAAATAGAAGACTCATAAACTGCAAGCTCGATAAAGTTTCTCGAAACAAGCAAGTCCTTTTGTACCCAATAAAATATTATTTATACTTCCACTGGGGTTTTGGGGAAATACAAGCTTAAAGACAATTCTTTAACATTTAAGATATACAATCAGTGGACACTAATATTGGTTCCCTTTTATAAGGAGCAGATGTAAAAGTCGTTGCATAAAAACAAAATTGGGGTCCTTGACTTTAACAAGAATGAAAGGTCCGACAAAAGCAAAACCATAACTAAAAAATTGTTATTATTACAAATAGTCCCATATCATAACAATACTTCTGTCGAGGATCCAGGGAATTGCAAGTTGAAAGGCAACCACTTTATAGTGTTTGGCATATGGAAGCCGGTCCCATAATACACATTCATGCTAACCAAGGGGTGATAGGTAGCATATGTGGGACTAAAAAATAATTCTATCATAGCCGATAGAACCCTAAGAAGTTGAGAAAACAAGGAAATCTATTCAGATGGTGTCCTTGACCCTAGCCTTTCATTATTTAGCAACCTTAATAGAATCAGATGATCTCTACCATTCCAACAAAACATGGAAAACTCCCTACCCAAGGTGGTATAAGTTGAGTGTCAGGTTGCAAAACTTTTTGTCTAAGGATTCCATCAACTATTGCATGCTGTTCAATGTGAAGCAAAGTTTTAGCATGGTCGACTGGAGATCACAGGCTGCTGTAAATTCCAACTTGAATTACTTGGATGATTCTTTGCCATCCAAAGAGCTTTTGGATTCATCTGTTCTGCTAAAAAATCTACTGAAGAATTGAGTCTTATATAATGGCTGTGCTCATGGCATGATTAAGATGACAGGAAATAACCACGCATCTTATAGAATTTTCAAGCTTGAAAACTTAGAGTTTGATATGCCTTTTGATGTTCCACTAGCTGATTTACAAATTGACCCTCAAGGATGTCAATTTAGCAAAATTTTGAAGTTAGAGGATGTTTATCAACAATGATCTAAAGGTCCTTGACCTTTTGGTAGTAAGCTAATCAGGGGCAATTTCTATCTCAACTTTAAAATTTTATACATTTTTTATGAAATGAATTTTGATTTGTAAATAGTATGCATATACTTCACTAACCATGAATTTTGTTCATAATGGTTTTCAATACTTAGGATAATGAGAACATTTCGAAAAATTTTTCCTTGGTAGGTGATCGCCATTAGTTTGAGCTCTCTCAGAAAGTTCCTTCACTTCTACATATATAATTCTCCCAAACATTCAGCTATAGACCTTTCATCACTATAGACTTTCCACACCTAAATGTTCTTTTCTATGGATTCCTTGAATGTCAAACAAATAGGTTATGCTCTTAAGAGATTCAGGTATTGATAGTTTGACATGTGTTAAAATAAATTCAAGATTTCCCTTATTTTGGTAATCTTTTGCCATAATTTTCATGACACTCTTTCAAATCCTCAATATAGGAAGAATGAGAATGAACATAAGCCAAAATCTCTTTTTTCTTTTGAACAGAACCTTTTTAAACCAATTTTGATACAGAAGATATGAGATCCGAAATCTTTTCTAAGCCAATCTAATTTTTTTTCTTAGAGGCTTAACCAATCATTGGTGGCTATGTAGCCAATCATATTGAAGGGCATATTTTAAGCCTTATTGAGTACAACATCATGCTATTAAAGTATTCAAAATGATTTTGAAAAATATAACCTTTTTTTTCTTAGCAAAATGCTTAACTAGTTCAAATGGCCTTCTTTCTTAATCTTTTCTTAAATATAGAAAATTATTCCGTTTGCAGTCCTTTTTGAGCTTGATTATTTATTTTCTTTTTCTAAGCCTTAATTAAGGATCACCTTTCACACTATGGAGCAAGTGAAGCAAAGCTTCAAGATTAAAAGGGGCAAATTCTATTATAAAGTTACAAGAAGAACAAATCAGATGTCATGAAGTAAATTTTAAAGAAAGAAGAAAGTTTAAATTTCAAGTTCAAATATTCCAATGAAGAATAAAGAAAATTTCAAGTTCTTTTAGAATAAAGAACGATGAAAATTTTGAAGAAAGAAAAATAAGAAATAAAGAAAATAAAGAAAACAAAAGTTACTGAAGAAAAAAAGATTTGTTCATCTTGAAAAATATACTGAAATCAACCCTTTCTGAAAAGAACTAATCCTTGATTCAATTACCCTTAAACACTTTATTTAGGCCTGTTTATCTTTTTCTTTCTAAACCCTAAACCATGGCCTACATTACCTACCTAACAAAGTCCATTTTGTTCAGACATAGCTATCTAGGCTGTCAGGCTATTCTTAGGAAGCTCTTTAAAATTTTATCTTTTTGAATGATTTTTGAGTCTTTAATAATATGATGGGGCAGGCTTAAAAGCCTAAGAATTGCTTCTAAATCAACAAAGATAGTCACCAATCAGAGAGAACCCATCATCCTAATTCAAAAATGATCCCAAAGCTTTGAAATTTTCATTACCTCCATAAAAGGTTGAGTCAAATGCCCTGACATTGATTTCTTTCCAAATAACCTTTTAGAACTTGGTACCTAACCTTAAGAATTGATGCTGACCAAAAGTCTTTTAGATCAATCCTTTGAGTCTTGGTGTTTATTTGCATTAGTTTAACATCTGTCAGGCTATCGTATTTAAAGATTAAAAGGATACTATAACTTGATTGTTTATCTTTCAAAGAATTCTTTAAATGAACATCCATCTTAATTCAGTCTTGGTAAACCTTGACTTTGTCATGTCAATTTCTTTAAGACAAATTTTAGTAGTGTTACCCATTTGTGCCTCTAAATTCATTTCTTTGTCTTATTCAAAGAAGTCCCAAATGGTGATCATCCATCACAAGAATGTTTTAACATCATGATGAAGATAACATATCCATTATCCTTGATATTGGAAAATCCATGGTTAAAATTGTTTTAGAATTTATAGATTTTGATCAATTTTTTTCCCAAGGTCAGAATAAGAAGGTGATCTCATTCCATAAATCCTAAAATGTTAATGAAATATGATGTTTTTCATGATTTCATAGAAGCAAGCAAATATGCCTTGAGCAGATATTTATCCAATTGTATAAGTTATACCACTGAATCAATGAGCACTAATTTAATATTTAATATTTGATGACTTTTCAAAAAAGATTGAATGATTCTCTAAAGAAATTTATCATCTTCTCACGCGATCTTATGGTAAGGTAGGTGAAAAAGGCTTTTAAGAAACTTTGATGGTGATATTCAAGGCATTCAAAAGTTTTCATCAAGGAAAATGTTTTCAAAGTTTTGATGGTGATATTCGAAACATTCAAAAATATGTTTTCAATACTTTAATGATGATATTCGAAGCATTTTAAAAAGTTTTTATCACCCCTTCATGCAATCCTATGGCAAGGTAGGTGGAGTGCATTTAAGTCAGTCAAGTGCTTCATTTTGATAATTGATTAATTCTCAAATGTTACATCGACCCTTATATTTATTGACTTGTTAGCTTTATCCTAGTCAACTTTTTCTCCCTGTTGATTTGTTAACTTTGTCTCAGTTGCCCTTTTATACCTATTGACTTGTTGGCTTTGTCTCGGTCAAGCTTTTCTCTTTATTTACTTGTCGACTCTACCTAGTTAACCCTTTTATCCCTATTAACTTGTTGGCTTTATCCCAGTCAACCTTTCTATTACTATTGGCTCATCGACTTTGTCCTAGTCAACTTTTTCACTTTGTTGACTTGTCAGTTTTGTCCCAGTCAACCTTTTATCCTTGTTGACTTGTCGGCTTTGTTTCAATCAACCCTTTTCTCCCTATTGACTTATCGACTTTATCCTAGTCAACCTTTTTACTCGTTAACTTGTTGGTTTTATCTAGGTCAACTTTTTATCTTTGTTGACTTTGTTGGTTTTATCTCGGTCAATATTTTATCTTTGTTGATTTGTTATTTTTATCCTGATCAACCCTTTTGTTTGTTGACTTGTTTGTTTTGTCCCGGTCAACCCTTTATCTTTGTTAAGTTTATTGGTTTTAATTCGGTTAACCTTTTATCTATATTAACTTATCGGTTTCATCTCGGTTAACCCTTTTACTTGTTGACTTGTCGATTTTGTCTTGGTCAACCTCTTACTTATGTTATCTTATTGGTTTTGTCCTGTTCAATCTTTTATCGATGTTGACTTATTGGTTTTGTCTCGGTCAACCTCTTTTATTTTTTGACATATAAATTTTGCCCTGGTTAATTTTTAACCTATGTTGACTTGTCGATTTTATCTCAATCAACCCCTTTTATTTGTTGACTTATAGATTTTGCCCCAGTCAACCCTTTACCCTTGTTGACTTGTAGGTTTTGCATTAGTCAACCCTTTTACTTTTGTTGACTTGTATGGTTTCATCCCAATCAACCTCTTTTATTTGTTGACCAGCATGGTTTTGTTTTAGTCAACTCCTTGTGACTTAGGTCTTGCCCTAGTCACCATTTAATTTAAGATTTCTCATTAGGGCTAATTAGCTTTTAATTTCATTTTTAGTTTAGTTTATTTTTCAAAGCTTAACTACCCGAACAAAATTATGTCATTTGGTCTTTGCCCTATTCCTAATTCACAACAACGGTCAAAGAGGGGCAGCTGTAGACACCTAATTTTGTCCGGGTCTCTTTTTCAATAATCTTTAATATCTGAGACTAAGAATTTGATGGCTATACTTACTAGGAATGATATTTTCAGATTAACAAGACATTTTCAAGATCTTTTTAGTCATAATTTAAACAAGCGTAAGTTTATCTAACAAAAAAGTCATATTTTAATCTCTAATTTCAGATATACAAAATAAATATTTAAGAGAAAAATTATTTTTTTAATAATTTCTTTTCAAATTTTGAAAACCTATTTCTGCAGATGATATTAGAGTCAAAATTTCCATTTTTAGGAATTTTTTAAGAATTTTTCATTAAATTTGGGAAATTAACCTTCGTATGTGTGGCATTTATGCTGATATGCACTCTACAAAATTCGAAACATTCAATAAAAAATTCGTGTTGGCATTTTATACCACAAGGTGTCAAGTTACTCATTTAGTGATTAATTTTGAATTTTTTTCATAGTATCGCGAGTATTGTACTCGTGAAATTTTTTTGATAAAATTATTTCGAATTTTAAAGTTTCATCTTTATCATTTTAAAATCAATATTTCGAATAACATTTTTTAATTAATTTTATATAATTTTAATATATTTTTTTAAAAATTTTCTCTATTCTAGAATACGAACTTTTCATTATCTGTAAAATTTTTGGTGTAATTTTTTCAAGTTTTGAATTTTAATATTCTTTAAATATTCACATTCAACTTTCATTAAATCAGTTTTTTAAAATTCATTTATTTGTTATGAATTTTAGAATTTTTTCTATTTCAGAAATACGGAGTTTTCTACTCGATGAAATTTTTTTGGAAGATTTTTCTATGTTTATATATTTTTTAAATTCCTTAAATATTATTATTTAATTCATATTAAATCAGTTTAGGAAAATTCCTTTTATTTTATCTGTTTTGCATTTTTCTTTTGAACTTCTTCTACTTTTAAAATATGAAGTTTTCTACTTCGCAATTTTTCGAAAATATTTTTCTTAGTTTATAATTTTTAAAATTTTTAAAATATTATTTTTTTAATCCATATTAAATCAATTTTGAAAAATTAAAATTATTTTATGAGTTTTAAAATTTTTTCTATTACCAAGATACGGGTTTTATGCTCCATAAATTTTTTCAATAAGATTTTTTTGAGTTTATAATTTTTGAAATTCTTTAAATATTATTATTTAATTTATATTAAATCAGTTTTAAAAATTTTATTTTATTTTATTTATTTTTACTTTCTTTCATGATTTTGCCGTTTATGAAGTACAGAGTTTTTTTTTACTCCATAAATTTTTTTGGTAGAATTTTTTTCTTTTATAATTTTTAAAAATTCTTCAAATGTTATTATTTAATTTATATTAATTCAGTTTGTAAAAAATCAATTTATTTTATGACTTTGTATTTGTTTACGTATAACAATTTTTCACCAGTAAGGGTTTTTCTCATAAAATTTTACGAGTTTTCTATTTTAAATTTAATTTATACATAAAAAATATTTTTAGTATTATATTGAATTAAATTGATCATTTGAAATTTTTCTTAAAAAACATAAATTTTAATTTTTACAATTTAATCATTTTAATTAATTTATACGGTATAATTTTACATATTATATGTAAGTATCACGCAAAATATCTATAAAAATCAATGATGTCATGCATGACATCACTCTACGATGACAATGGCATGGGCTTATGATACAACATTTATTATTTTCTAACCTAACTAGTTAACTTAACATAAAAAAAAAAAAAGCAAAAAAAAAGGCCAATGGCTTAGAAGGAAAAAAGGGGCTTGTTGTTGTCCATCCCACCTTGAAATGCCATGGGACAATTTCTACTAAATTGCTAAGGATTTCCATGGCCAAATTTAGCCATTTTTCTTAAACTTTCTCATGAATTTTTAGGTTTTCAAGCCTTTCAAGGTAGCTTGATGTAGAAATCTTATAATTATTTGCTTCTTTCCATCATTTTTCTTCCTTTTTGTGAGTCCAAAGACATGTTAAAGCTCATGGATTTCATCCATGTTTAAAGGATAAACATGTTAATAATGATCTATTTTCTATATATTATTCTTTGTTTTTTATTAGTTGTGTCTTAGTTCTGTTTATATATATTTTTGTTGTTGTTGTGATTTTGATTTTGTTGTATAGGTGTGGTTATGTTAATCTTTTCTTGAAGTTTGTATGATAATATATTGCTAAATACTTTTTGCATATTTATTTTTTTGATTTTATTTTTATTTAAGCTTGGGAGTATTCTAGGATAATCTTAACATGCACTTAGGTCTAATTTTATGAGAAGTGAATTTTTATAGTCATCTTGTTAAATAGTTGAAATTTCAGAGACTAAATTTTTTTCTTTAATTTTTTAGGCCACTTAGGAGCTGTTTTAGTTCATGGCAGCATTGATAGGGCTATTTCATAGTTTTTCCATTTTTTCAAACTCATTTATCGGTGTTTCCTACCTTGGTTGAAACTTATAGGGGTCAAATTTGCACATTTTCATTTTTTAGGCTATTTAAGGGTATTTCTTATTTGGTTAAATCCTTAAGGACCATTTTATAATTTTTTTAATTCTCTAAATTTATTTAGAGATATCTACATGATTTAGTCAATTAAGCGATGACTAGAAAATAGAAATTTTTAATTTATAGGCATTTTGGGTGCATTAAACAATTTTTTTTAAAAACAATTAGGGATTTAGCTACAAATATCATATTTCTTTTGAGGCCATGGGTGCTTGGCCAAATGTCCTAAAATCCTTAGGAAAATTTTTTATGTATTTATGATGTGTTTAGATGTGTGTGTTATGCCTTTTAAATTATTTTGGGACAATTTGCTATTTTAGAAAAGTTTAAGGACCATTAGGGAAATCCAGCATTTTTAGGTCAAAATGGTCATCTCTAGCATGAAATCATCCACTTAGATTATTTTAAATATTTTTAACATTCTATTGGTCCTCCGATAGGGTGCTAAAAGTACTAAAACTTTTCAAATTCTTTCGATTCTCCATTAGGATACAAAATGTAATTTTTAAAAAGTTTAAGACTTCATGGCATTTTTGTATTGTTGGTTATTTAAAAACCATAAATTACTCATTTATGATATTTTGAGCCAAAAGCATTTTATTCAATTTAGGACTTATATTTAATCTTGGAAAATTTAAGGACTCGTTAATAATTTTTGTACCTTCCTTTTCTTATCTGATGTGAGATTAATGCACCCTGCCTACTTCTTTAGAGCGCTTGGCGTGACATTCTCCCCCACTCAATCTCGTGACGCCCCCGTCATGGGCTTTTCCACCATTTCTGCCCACCCTACCCTTAGGGTGTTTGGCGTGAAGTCACAGTTGGTCCACCCTGCTTACCCCACCTGTTGGGGTGCTCGGCATGAAATCGGATGGTCAAGGGTTGGCTCTAATACCAGTTGTCATGGGGCCATTACCCTCTTCCCAAAAGACATGCCTGATAGGATGTGCATCACACCCGCTTATATACCCAAAGATCTTCCTTTTCTTATTGATGTGGGATTTAAAAGGACTCTGGTTTGTAGCCTTGCTCTGCTGTAAGTTGTAAGAAAATTGGGCTACATCCAATAACTTTAGCCAGTCACACTGCGTAGCACTCACATAGTGACAAAGATATACTTCTAGCAAAGCATTCACTCTCTCGGTCTGCCCATCTGTTTGGGGATGCACACTAGTGGAGAAGTTTAAGTCTAACCCTAATAACTTGAACAATTATATCTAGAACCATCCTGTAAATTGCCCGTCCCGATCACTAACTATGGTCTATGATAATCCCCAGTACTTTACCATATTTTTCAGGAGCAATCGGGCTGCTTCCTCTGCAGGGCACTCTTTGGTTGCGAGAATAAAAGTTTCGTACTTGGAAAATCCATCCACCACTACCATGATGCTCCTAAACCCATCCACCTTAGGCAGTCCAACTATGAAATCCATGAAGACACTCTCCCATGGCCACTCTGGTATTAACAATGGCTGCAATAGTCTGGCTATTTTTCTCTGCTCAACTTGTCTTACTGGCACACAAGGCAAGTTTTCGCATATGCCTCAACATCATCGCCATGTATGGCCAATAGTAACGGTCCTCCAAGAGTGCCAAGGTATGATGTATACCAAGATGACCAGCCCATCTTGAATCATGGCATTCCTACATGATCTCCTTGCACAACTTTCCATACTGAGGCACATAAAGGCGGTGTCCTTTAGTGTAGAGTAAGTTTCCCTTAACCCAAAAGACATGCCTGATAGGATGTGCAGCGCACTCGCTTATATTCTCAAAGACCTTTCTTTTCTTATCCAATGTGGGATTAATGCACCCTGCCTACTTTTTTAGAGCGCTTGGTGTGACATTCTCCCCCACCTAATCTTGTGACGCCCCCGTCACGGGTTTCTCCACCATTTCTCCCTACCTTACCTTTAAGGTGTTTGGCGTGGAGTCAAGGTTGGTCCACCTTACCTACCTCACCTGTTGGGGCGCTCGACATGGAATCGAATGGTTAAGGGTTGGCTCTGATAAAAAATATACAAAAATCACCATGTTTAGCTTTTCAACATGGATGAAAATCTATGAGCCTTAACATGGATTTAAATCATAAATAAGAAAAGAAAATGAATAAGAAAAACTAAAGGATTAAACATTATACCTTGAATAAATTGAAAACTAAAATAAGCTATTTTTTTAGTGATATATATTTTTTAGCAAGAGGACTCCCAAAAGAATGAAAACACATCCTCCCCCCTTTTATAAAGGGGGAAGGCTAGCCAAAAAGATCTTCGAAATCCTCTTGGTTGAAACTCCAAGGAAGAAAGGGACAAAAATTTAATTTATTTATTTTATTATATTTTTGTCATAATTAGCATAAAAAGGTGAGATTTGCATTAATTTGACAAACAATCAAAGGTCATTCAAAAAAATATTGTCATGATTGACTAGAAAATATCATGTAATTGGTAATTAGATACCAACCAAATTAGTCAGGGGAAAAGTTGGAAATTAACTAGATTAGTTTTCATGAAATTAGTAGAACATAACTAATAACTAAAATTAAATTAAAATAATAATAAGAAAATAGAAAATTAATAATTGATAATTATAAATAAAGTTTTTTTAAATGAAATAATGAAAAGAAAAACTGATTGGAACTCCAAAATTCGTAAAATTATACAGGAAAAAATCTTACCAAAAAAATTATCATATACGAAAAAATACAAAACTAATAAAATAAATTGAATTTTTACAAACTGATTTAATAGGGAATAAAAAATAATATTTAAAGAATTTGAAAATTATGAACTCCACAAGAATCCTACCAAAGAAATTTACAGAGTAGAAACTCAGTATTTTGGCAATGAAAAAATTTTAAAACTCATAAAATAAATTGAATTTTTCAAAACTGATTTAATATAAATTGAACAAATATTATTTTATGAATTTTAAAACTTGTAAACCCAAAAAAATCTTACCAAAAAAATTTACAAGTAGAAAACTCTTTTTCTCGGCAACAAAAAAATTTTAAAACTCATAAAATAAGTTGAATTTTCAAAACTATTTTAATATGGATTAAATAATAATATTTAAAGAAATTCAAAAATTATAAACTAAGGAAAATCCTCCCAAAAAATTACAAAGTTAAAAAATTATATTTTAAAAATAGAAGAATTTAGAAAGAAAAATGCAAAATTGATAAAAATAGAAGGAAATTTCCTAAACTAATTTAATATGAATTAAATAATAATATTTAAAGAATTTTAAAAATTGTAAACTAAGAAAAATCTTCTCAAAAAAATTACAGAGTAGAAAACTTGGTATTTTAAAAATAAAAAGAGCATATAAAACTTATAAAATAAAATGAATTTTGAAAAAAATGATTTAATGGTAATTAAATGCAAAATTTTAAAGAATTTTGAAGTTGAAAACTTGAGAAAATTCAACCATACAATTTTATAGAAAAAGGAAAGCTCGTATTTTAGAACAGAGAAAAATTCAAAAAATCCATTAAAATTTATATAAAAATAAATTAAATAAAACCTATTACCCAAAATACTAATTCACAAAATGGTAAAGATGAGAATCTAGAATCCGAAATAATTTATTAGGAAAAATTTTACGAGTATAAAATTTGCGATACTATGAAAAATTCAAAATTAATCACAAAAATAGACAACTTGACTCTCTATGGTATAAATTGCCAATATAAATTTTTCCTTGAATATTTTTGATTTTTTTGGAGTACATATCAATATAAATATCATACAAGTATCTGTATAATTATACAATGGTCAACTTCCAAGTTTAAAAATTCTCTAAAAATTCTCTAAAATTTCCAGGTATCTGTATAATTTGACCGCAATATCATTCGCAGAAACAAATTTTCAAAATTTTGACAAGAAAAGATAAAACTAATTTTTCTACCAATATTCGTCCTATATATCCGAAAATAGAGATCAAAGTATGATTTTCTTTTATCACATGAATTTGCGCCTATTTAACTATGAATAAAATGGTTTTGAGAATGTCTAATTCATCTGAAAAAGATCATTCCCAATAAGGGTTGCTGTTAAGTTCTCAATCTCGGATATTTAAAATTATCAAAAAAAGAAAAAAATGATCCGGATGAAATTAGGTGTCTACAGGATCTAAATTTACAAAACTTCATGCATTAAAGGGAATTATATCTAAATAAAGTCCAAATGGAATTGATTTAACCGAGACCAAAGTGAGACCTAGTTAGTAGGTACTGATTTCTAGCGTCGTGGGGATGCTAATCCTTCCCCACATGTAACCAACTCTCGAACCCAACTAACAAATCTCTAGACTTTGTAGACCTTGGAATTGATGTTTCAAGTTTTGTAGCTCAAACTATTGTTTTCAATAGGCATTTGATCCTGCATAGCCTAAAATGATCGGTGGGGACTCCAAGTTTATGGCCACTTCATGGTGGCCACCCAAGACTTGATTGGATGAGCGATTCACCCAACAATCTCCCTTTTTTCACATTATTTTGCCTAATCCAAATCCCGATCATGGGATAACTCAAAAGCTTAACCATAACCAACCATCATTCATTTTTAAGTCAAGCACGCTATGCCCTTTGGATCATCCAAAATTTTAAAGATGGGCATGTGGTGATAGCTTGGCTACTCCACTAGGGATGAACTAGAGAGTTAAGCCTATAACCGGTTATTGCTCACTCGATTCTTGGTTTTTCGATCTCCATAATTATTTAAATGTTATTCTCTTTTATTTTTGCCTACTAATCTCTATTATTTATGTTTTGGTCTAGTGATTTTTAGGGATTCTTTGTTCCCAAATAAATTTTGATTTGAATAAATATGGCAATATAGGATCAAAACAAAAAGGTTTGATTATTTCCTTGATACTTATCATGCACTTGCATTTGCACTAGATTCCCACCAAACACCATGGTGTGGTTAGTATCCTAATTATTAGGAGGAAGTGAGCCATCCGCCTTCATGAGTAACCCTTCGCATAGGCATGGCAAAGCCTTTCGAGATGTAAATTACCTATGTCTCTCATGAGTACCCTTCGTATTTGCATAGGGAAATGCATACATCGGATCAAACTGGTTTTGCCAAACCCACTATAGGCCTAGGATCGAGGTGCCTTGACTATCTTTATCAGATGGAGGAGCAATTAGGATACCAAAATAGGCATCAACTTTAACCCATATAGTAAACCCTATGAACTAAACCGTGTTAAACCATACCGAATGCTACTAGAATAACCCGAAGAATAGGATCACTCAGGGAAACATTTCTTACCTTTACTCCTATATACCATGGTTATGCGGGCAATGATGGGTGAACATTGTCACCCGTGTTGGTCGTTTTTATTATCATGATCATGCCTTTAGGATATGTTGTTACATTCGATCACAAATCCTCTTTAATAAGTGGGCAAAGACAAGTGAATGCCTTTACGTATAATGCCATATTGAAATAGTTATATCTGACCGAAATAAGCCATCATGTTGCCCAAATGATGGCTTAACATGTACTTAACATAGATAGTGATGAACGAACGTCATCATTTAAACAGTCAGTCATAGTCCTCACGATGTATCATGTTACTTTATGAAGAGGCAATTTTAATGCGAACATGCCATTATGCTGCCCGTTTACGATTAGCATCATAGTAGCCTATTCTCAGGGAAAATTTTGTGATACACTTTTGTTGCTATTCCTTCATTTCTTTATCTTTTGTCTATTATTTCATATTGGTTACTAACCCATTCCCTTTTTGCTTTTTTTTTCAGCATGCATCATTTCATCATAATCACCATCACCATGGGACAATTGGTCAATGGTTCAGTGTTCATCAAGGAGTGTTTGTCACGGTGCTAAAGCTTTTTGAAGAAGCCTTAGCATGCTCAAAATGTTGACAGCTTAAAGATGGAGATGTCCATAAATCAAGGCATGTCTTAATAGTAAATGAAAAGATCAAGATAGGGTACCATCAAAATGATTGGCAAGATATAAAGATTATATGGACCAATTAGGACAATGCCTAAAGGGAATTATTCACTAAGAGATATGGAGATTTTGTTCTTTTGCTCCAAGTCTGTTTGGATGTTGGCTTATTATGAGCAGCACCTTAATTTTGGAATCCATCATATCGGTGTTTCAATCATGAAGATTTGGTCTCCATGATTAATTAATACACTGCATTACTCAACAATGAGAAAGTAAAGGTCAATAGAATATGCTGTAAGGCCTTGAACCCTTCAACTTTCAAGAAAAGATTAGCTCAAATCCATAGGGCAATGGAAACTTAGAGTGAGAGTCACATCCAGATGAAGCGAAACAATGAATGCATCTAATGGTCTAGTTTGAAGGAGGCAATGATGAGTACCATTAAACATCTAAAAAATCTAAGATATCTACACTTTGGTGATATATGGTCTGGTTCTATTCCCAAAGACTTTAGGCTATTTGAAGCTACAGTTGCATATGTTTTTTCTTATTTATGCTACAATATCAATCCCATATTGGCCATCATTGCCGAAACTATTTGAGCTCTTAATTTTTGTAAGAAAATAGGTGCGGGCCATTTCACCAGATGTTCACCTATCCTTTACGTTTGGCTCGTCAATCATATTGGTCTCGAAGAAAGTAAGACATCATATTTCTTCTTGCCCAACTTTAGCCTTATCTCTAAGGTACTTGAGAAGGAATAGCCTCAAGACAAATCTGAATAATAGTTGGTCCAAAAATTTGAAACCTTAAAGGGAAAGAGGTAACATGGAAGGCCTTTTGGTTTTCCCTATAAACAGTTACTTTCGGTGCAGAGATTATAGTTGTGTGCCGCTTATAGGATTATAGGGAAGTACTGGCTATGCATTCCTTTTAGTCCTTCGATAATTCTACTGCCGTCAATTCATCCCTTTTGTCCAAGACCTAGAGTTGTGGGATTTTGACTATAGTGAGCTCACTTACAAGTCAAAAATCCAGCTAGCCTTTCATGTATGGAAACAAACCCACTACATGGAGATATATTAGAAAGGGAGTAGTATGACCCCAGAATATGATAAATGAAGGATCTATCACATTAATATGCTGTGCCCCTATCTGGTATTGGGACATCACAAATACCAGTTGATGAATTTCCCTCTAAGATTGAATTGCTCAAGCGAGAGTTCAAATAAGAAAATATGAACTTTTCCAAAGAGATTACTCGATTTAAGAAGGAAAGTAGTTAATTGAAAATAGACCTCTACCTCTAGGATGGTAAGGTAAATAGGGTGGTCAAAGAGAAAAATCACCTCAAGGAGGATCCCCAAGACATAAAATTTAAGATTTAGAGGATTCTTCCCAAGCTCTCCAAGACTAATGCACTGGTGAGAGCTTGCAAATAGGGAGAGCAAGAATGGCTTTAAGTGGTTGATCATACATGCCAAAACTATCAAGACCATCATTGCCATCGCACAAAGCAAATTCAATAGCTCAGTTGGAGTCGAGAGCATGATGGATGTAGCCTAATCCTTAACATGTGATATCTTGCCCACTAGAGCCTATAAGCAAGACTTGTTGTATTTCTTGGACCATGTAATCAGGCAATGTAACTGTGTTAAGTATTTTTGGAATGTAATCATATGTAATGAGGATCTTTTATTGCTTTAATGAAAGACACTATTGGTGTATTTGCCTTTTAATCCAATTATCTTGCATTTACATGACTAACCTAATTCTTTTATAGTTTTATTCATTCATCTTCATAATCATATATTCTCTTATTGCATCAAACATATGCATGGACATATCATAAAGGCCTAATTCGGTAACAATTTAAAGTAAAAGTGCCTTCAAACATGAAACCTAAAGTTTACCATCAGTACAACACTCATAATTATCGAAAAATGATGGAAAACGACCACTAGGCCCATATTGAAACTCATGTATAAAAAGTCTCAAGAGTAATTACTTTATAAAAATGAAGAAATCCATGCTCAGATTATAGAACTAACCTAGATGTTGTCCAATTCATTAAAGGAAAAAGGGCAAACAAGCATAGCTGAGGCAAAAAAAGAACCAACCACTCCTGAAAACAATTTGAATGGTAGCAGTGAAGCCACCAATGCTCAGGGCATGCATGGGTAGCATCCTCTGGTAGCAAACATCCTACCAACTCAGCCATTCATTTACATCAATCTTGCAACAGCATCCTATTTGATTCAAAGATTTTAAGGCGCAAACTCTTTATCGGCAAGGCTTATAGTCCTGAACCTTGATGAATAATTGGAGGAAGAGAAAGCAAAGAGGCCCTCAGAAAATGATAAGGACTTGGAAAAATGTTATTTATTGGAGAAACGCCTTCAAGCTATTGAAGGAAGTAACAAATTTGGAATCATAGACATAAAATATTAGGGATAGTTTTGAGTTTCATTTTTTTTGCCTAAGTTTAAAGTTCCTTATTTTGAAAAATACAATGAGATTACTGACCCTACTATCCATCTTTGTATGTACTATTGTAAAATGGTAGGGTATAAAGAGAATGAGAAACTAATAATCCATTGCTTCCAAGATAGTCTAATTGGGGCAGCTCTTCGATGGTGTATAGGGCTTGATCTTGTAAAAATTCAAATATAGGTAGATTGGACATGCGTATTCTTTTAATAGCATAAGTATTTGTCTAATTGGGCTTCAGATCGCTTTTCCCTCATGAACATGGAGAAGAAATCTTATGAGAGCTTTAGGCAATATGCTCAAAAATAGAGAGAGGAGGTAGCACAAGTTTATCCCCCTCTAACTAAAAAAGAAATGATGATCACATTTGTTGGCACCCTACAAGCTCCTTACTATGAAAGACTGGTAAGAAGTGCCACAAAAAATTTTATCGATATGGTTATATCGGGTGAAAAGATTGAGAACGCTATCAAAAATGACAAGATATCCATTGGGGAATCATCTGGATCAGTCAAAAAATAGTAAATAAGGGTAAAGAGAAGGAGGTAAATGTTGTTGCCAAAAATCATGCCAGGTTTAATCAAAGTCTACGTCCAGTATAGCCTATGTACCTCTCGAGGATATTAAATATGGGTCTTAATCCTTACTCCATCGTACCACAATCAATTCATACTCTGGGTTTGCTCCAGCAATGAGCTTGAGGTTATATCGTACTTAAAACATGACCCAGAGTGCACAACTGCACAACATGAATAATGCAAGAGCTCTGAACAATCAACAAACACCCGAGAAATAAAGCACTTTGAACCACTCCCCTACTCCTATAAAAAGATTTACTCTCGCTTATTGGTAGGTAAACTAGTGGCCCCAGTATTCATAAACCCAAGATCACCACCATACTCTAAATGGTATGATAAGAATGCTTATTATGAATACCACGCTGGAGTGCAAGGCTATTCTATTGAGAACTACACTTTATTAAAAGAAAAGTATAAGGCCTACTAGAAAAAAGAGTGATCAAGGTCGAACAAGGGCCTGGTCAAATGTTAAAGCCAATCCACTCCCTAATCATGTCAAACCAAAAGTGAATGCGATAATCAATAAGAAAGATTGTTGGGTCAAAAAAGCATTGGAAAAGTTAAAACCCCAATGAACAAGATCTAGCAAGCTTTTATTAAAACTGGAATAGTAATAGATGATAAAAATCAAAGAAGCAATGCCACTGAAACATTCCTCTGTCACTGCATTCAAGGACACGAATTGCAACATTGCCTATCATTCTTAGAAATGGTCCATAAAATGATGGATCGATCTAAGATTGAGTTTTAAGAGGAGTAGGATTAACACATCAATCCATTTATTAATGCCATAGATGAGAAGAGGCCTACAGATGATCAAATCTTAAGTTATCGATCTTTTATGGGCATGAAAAAGAAAACCAATGAAAATTTTAGGCAATATGCTTCGAGATGGATGAAAGAGGTTGCCTAGATCCATCCATTATTGATGAAAAAAGAGATGATTGTTAGATTAATTGGCATATTACAAGCCTCTTATTATGAAAAGATAGTGAAAAGCTTATCGAAGAGTTTTACGGATGTAGTCATACTCTGTGGGATGATTGATGAGGCCATAAAAAATTAATCAAGTAGAAAAAATTTGCAAAAATAAAGAAAAAGGAAAAATGAAGGCTAGTCAGCAATGAAAATCTGGTATAGAAGCTTGGTCATCTCAAACTCGTGCTGAGTTAGACCTAAAGAGAGTGGGCATTAAAGAAAACTGCTAGATTGTAGAAAAAATAAAAGAAGTTAGAACACCAATGAATTCGATTTCATAAATCTTGGTGCAAAACCAAGCTACTTAATGCAGCCGAGAAGATAGAGGAAAAAATTAATGACTTATATGATTTCTATACTGTTTATGGTCATACTCTTCAAACATGCAAAGAGTTTTGAGCTATGGTCTAAAGGATGATGAATGAGGGTAGCATCAAATTCTATGATAAAAAGCAAACCCCAAATACAATGTCTGCAAATGCAACACCATCTGTCAAAACCATAGAGAAAGAAGAGGGCAATCTTCTTTACAAGGTTAGAAGGCCATTGATCTTGTACAAAAATCGACCGAGAGCCAAAGCATACCTATTTAGCCTATGCCAAAGATTATCATTGAATTTTTATATGTTTTCACTTATAAGGATGATAAGACGGTTCCTTGGAATTATGAAAACAAAACTTTAATCATCGAGGAATCTAATCAATAAACAGCGAGTGTGGACCTTTCAAAAATAAGTTGCCTAACTTGGAATGGCAGATGTTATGTCCTAGAATATTAAGAAGTGAAACTTAGTAAGATAATACTAGTCCTATTCCCCAAGCACCAAAATCTGCAATAAAAAACTCAGATTCGGTAGTTTTCAAGGAGCTAGTGAATAAAAAAAAAGCTATAGAACTCCTCAAGTTCATCAAACACAATGAATACATGGACTAAGCAACCCACCAAGATATATTTGTTATTACTACTACTAAATTCTTAAGCGCACAGGAATGCCCTTCTCAAAGTTTTAAATGAGGACTATGTTTCTCCTAACATTTCTATAGGTTAGTTGGATCACTTAGTAAGCAAAATCACTATTTATATTACATATCTTTCAGCGATGATGAAATCTGGCATGAAGGGAAAGGAAACTACAAAGCCCTTCATATCACCATATATTGTTAAGGTATCACCATATATTGTTAAGGCACCAAGTTGCCCAAGGTGCTCATAGATAATGGGTCAGCTTTAGATGTATTGTCCATGTCATGCTTGAACAAGCTCCTCATTGATGCATCTCATATCTAGAATAGTCATATGATTATGCAAGCATTCGATAAAACTTGTCAGAATATTATGGAAAACATCACCATTCCACTCTAAATTGGCCTATGTACGTACGAAGTTGACTTCCATATAATAGACATTGCTCTATCATATGAATACCTATTAGAAAGGCTATAAATTCACTCTGCTGGGGTGTACCATCATCTTTGCACCAAAAGTTGAAACTCATCATCGAGAACAAAGTTATCAATATCAAAAAAGAAGATATCATTACTGCTACCACAATTGATACCGTATATCTCAAACCTAACAAAGATAACCCAAAATCTTTTTTTCCAATCCTTTGAGTTTGCCAATGTTACTTATGTGAATGAAGGGTTGCAATAGTTTAGCCTCGTCTATCAGAGAGTACTCATTGGGTTTAAAGTTGATTATCAGCAAAAGTGTCTAAGCTAGAAAGGGATTCAAAAAACACCTCTAAGCGATTATTAAAGCATTAAAAGTTGTCAACTAAATCTACAAAAGAGGGCTAAGATTCAAGCCCAATACGCAATAAAAAAGAAAACAAGCTTAGAAAAAAATATGAGAAGATGATGGCCTATTTGTCAAGATGAGATGTGGAGGATGAGCCAATGATATTCCCACCACTTTGGGAAAGTTTTTGCCTATAGGGACATGTAAATACTGGCTCCACTAATGCTGTGCTCATATTGAACAAGGCATTTAAGGATTTCTCCATCAATGCAATTAATAAGCTAGAGATGTCAACCATAAGTCCAGAGACTGGTCTGTGCCCTCTAGGATTTGTTCCGAGTGTTTGGACTAAGACTGAGATTCCTATATTATTCATGTTGTTTCAAAGTAATGCTATGAACTAAACCTAGATGTTCTTACCTAAAAGAATTGTAGGATCCTTTGTATGGGCATCTTTTATTAAGTGGCATCAATGAAAATGGCTAAGCATTATGCATTTTATTTCTTTGTGTTCATGGTTCTTGTCAACCTCAGACCGTTCTTTGTGAATTTTTCCCCTTGTATTGTTTTTTTTCATATGTTTAGGTACCTCGATGAAGGTAAATGAATGTTCATAATGAAACTTCAGAAATCAATTTTGAGTAACCGATCTGTGCCAATGAAGCCAAATCTGAAGAGGATCCTGAAGAGAACCCCATTCCTCTAGACCTACTGTGACTAGTCGAATTGGAAGAAAAAAAGATATTACCTCATGAAGAACCTACCAAAACCATAACCTACCAAAACCATAAACCTTGGAATAGAATAAGATAAAAAGAAGTCAAAATTGAAACTTCTATAAAACCATCAACTCAAGCTAAATTAATAAGCCCCCTCCAAGAATATCAGGATATGTTCATCCGATCCTACCAAGACATGCCTGCATTAGATACCAACATTATGGTCCATAGACTTCTTGTTAAACTCAAGCATAAACCCATACATCAAAAGCTCAGAAGAATGACACCTAAAATGCTACTAATGATTAAAGAAGTAAAGAAACAATTTGAACTAGGATTTCTCGAGGTAGCCAAATATCTTGAATGGGTAGCTAATATAGTTCTAGTCCATATGAATGATGGTAAAGTTTGAATCTATGTAGATTATAAGGATCTAAACCAAGCCAGCTCAAGAGATAATTTTCTTTTACCTCATATTGACAACCTAGTAGATAACACTATAAAAAATGCACATTTTCCTTCATAGATGGGTTTTCAAGCAAAATGGTAGCTAAAGACATGGAAAAGACCAACTTCGTAAACATGTGGGGAAATTTTTGCTACAAAGGGATGCCCTTTGGGCTCAAGAACACTGAGGTAACTTACCATAGGGCATTGGTAACAATGTTCCATGATTTCATGCTAAGGAAATCGAGGTCTATATGGATGATATGATCGCCAAGTTGCGAAAAAAGAGTGAACATGTGGCCAACTTGTGAAAACTCTTCAACAGGCTTTGCAAATACCAGTTCAAGCTAAATCTTGCCAAATGCATGTTCGGTGCCATATTTGGTAAACTATTGGGTTTCATTATGAGCAAAAAAAATAGAGGTTGATCTTGACAAGGTTAAGACCATTCAGAATCTACCACCACCTTAAACTCAAAAAGAAATGAGAAGATTCTTGGAAGACTAAACTACATAGCCCGATTCATATCTTAGTTGACCGATAAATATGATCAGATCTTTTAGCTACTCTAAAAACAAAATCCTAGAGAATAGAATCAAGAATGCTAAGAAGCTTTTGATAAGGTCAAACATTACTTTTCAAACCTTCTAACACTTGTGCCACTAGTTTTCGGTCAATCGCTAATCTTGTATCTATCAATTCTAGATAAGTCGATGGGCTGATTGGGACAACATGATGAATTAGGAAAGAAGGAATAGGTTATCTATTACCTGAGCAAGAAGTTTATAGAATATGAAAATAATTATTCCTTCGTAGAGAAGCTATGTTATGCCTTAGCTTGTATATCCCAAAAGTTAAGGCAATACATGTTGTACCACACTATGTGGCTAATTGCCAACCTTGATCCCATAAAGTATTTGTGCGAAGCCCCCACTTTATCCGAGAGGTTAATTAGATGGTAAGTTATGCTTTCTGAGTATGATATCATGTATGTAAACTAAAAAGCCATGAAAGGTAGTGCAATAGTAGACTTTTCGGCAAGTCGAGCCATAGATGATTATCAATCTTCAGACTTTGAGTTTTCAGACTAAGACTTAATGTGCAATTTGAGGTAGAGAACACTATCAAGTATGTGTTGTCATGGAAAATGTATTTTGATGGAGTTTTAAATGCACTGGGGCATGGAATTAGGTTATTTCTCATCTTGCAGTTAGGTAAACCATTACCCTTTCATAGCCAAATTAAACTTAGACTGCACCAACAACATAGTTGAATATAAGGCCTGCATCATGGGACTTCACGCAGCCATTGAAAGGGGCATTTAAACACTACAAGTGTTTTGAGATTCAGCCCTTGTCATTTACCAACTGAAGCGAGAATGGAAAACACATGATGCTAAATTGATCCATTACGAGAATCTAATATCAGAGCTTAAGAAAGAGTTTGATGATATCAACTTTCAACATCTACCTCAAGAAGAGAACCAAATTGCTAATGCCTCAGCTACTTTATCATCCATATTCAAAGTTAATTCAGAATCAGATGTCGCTTCTATTCAAATAAGCATCTATACAGCCCTGACACATTGTTAGAATACTGAAGAAGAGAAGGACATTTTGCCATGGTAACATGACATCCTTCAGTACATTAAGGATCAACGATACCTAAAAGCCATTGTCAAAACTGACAAGAAAACCATCAGATGATTAGCTACGAACTTCATTTTTTATGGTGGGATTTTGTACATATAGACACCTCATTTTGTCTAACCCACTTTTGGCACCTAAGACTCAATTGAAGGATGATAAAATCAAAAATTAAAATAAAAACTGGCAGATGATTGTCGGGTGCTGTGTCGCCAGGCATTACTAGGTGACATGGCGCTAAGCAAAAAAATTTTTGGGAGGGTCTAAAATGCCTATGGGTTGTATTAAAGGAAAATAAAAATATGATGTATCAAAGGCCACTTTTTATGGTGTCACTGGAGTCATTCAGATAAGTACGTGGACCAATTTCTCACTATTTATGACCAAGTTAAGGAAAATCAAGAAGCCACATAACGTGCAAGTTATATTGGTGTACAAGTATGGATACAAGGCTTTACATAAACTCAAATTTTCACATATGGTATTGATACAGGAGGGTTAGGTATCGATACCTAAGATTTGTATTGATACCTAGCATGTTGGTATCGATACAGACCTTGGCAGTAGCTAAAGTTGTGATTTTTGGCAAAAAGTATCGATACACAAGCATGATTATCAATACAAACCCATAGAGTATTGATACAAGCCTCTAAGTCTTGAGATTGGAAATATTTTCTTGCTCTTAATATCGATACATAGCTCATTGTATCAACACTTATGGGTAAAAAGTACCTTGTGTATCAGTACAACATGTTTTGTATTGATACACTAAGGCATTTTTTCCCAATTCGAGCCACTTTTCAGCCTTCAAAAACCTGATTTAAACATGTTTTTGCACCAAAAAATTATCGTAAATCATTGTAAACCTTAACTATAGGCTTATTAATGGATTTAAACAAATTTTTGGAACCTAAACAATCAATGACAAAGGTCACTTTCATAAGATATCTGGGTGTAAGACAGTATAGCAGGCATATCTCTAATTGTAGGTTATTATAGCCTTTCTGTCTCCTTGCTCAGCATTGTAGAACCAATAAGAAGAAAGTCAGTTAAGCATGGTTGTTAGAGATGTCCCCTAGTGCAGAAAGGAAAAATAAAAAATGCCCTTACATTGTCTTTTAAAAGCAGTGGCTGAGCATTGAATAGAAGACTCTCCCAGCTATCTAACAAAAATTTTAGCTATAAAAAAAAGCTCTTTAGCAATCTTAGAAAACTCATCATCCATCCTTAAAAATTCTCTAACAACTCCAACTTTAAAAAACTGACCAAAAACACTATTTTATTGCCTTTCACCCTCAACCAACTTCTATTCCCGTAGCTCCCTAAAACCACCATTAGAACAACTCCAAAAACTTAACCTTTCATATACTTTCATCTTTAAAACACCCTACTAGTAGCCATATTACCATAAAGCTTTTTCCTTTCACCCTTTCTTGCTAAATAATAGCAAAAGTAGGGAAGAAAATAAGCCTAAATTAACTACTTTTAAAAAGGAAGAAGGTTCAAGCTTTTACTAGTATATTTTTTACCTTGTTCTATACATTTTCTATTTTGATCACCATTTCATTTTGGTGAACCCTTCATGTTGCTATGACCCTCCTCAGGCTCTCATGCATCCTTGTTGCCTTAGTTGTGGTAGTTTTAGGATTTTGATGACCCTCTTGACCCCTTGATGTTGAGGGTTATATAAACTCACCATACTTTATTTTCATCATTACACAGCCTTTGTTCATGCAGTTTTTACCATGTTGCTTCTAATTCACATATCTATTTCATATTTAAATGGTCACCATAACATGTCTTAGGTATGTTCAAACATTTTCTAGTGTTTTAAGGGGTCTTATGAAATAAAAATGCTGTCTTAACAACTCCAACATCCATTCCCTTATTCAAACATCTTCATATCATCTCTTTACACCTTATTTGTCATCTTCTTGCATTTGTGTCACCCATTTCCATGTGAAAATGTCATCTTTATATGTTTACAAGTTTAATCTATCTTTATCTTGGTTTATGCTACATTTTGTTCATGATATCTCCAATAAAATGCTTGTTTGATTCTTAAAACTTGATTTCTAGAAACATCCCTAAGTTAGGTTCATGCTGCCTCCAATAGATGAAGAGTAGCATGAACTTAATGCTTTCATCAAATTGGTATCCCAATCTTGAGGGTAAATCAACATTTTAGCTTTGGATTCATAGTGAAATAATTTCATTTTTCAAAAAAGGAAATCCTTTTAGTATTAAATGTTGATCTTGAGTCTCATATTCCCTTTAGTAACTTGGTCAACGGGTTATTCTATCATCACAAACTACTTTGGGATTGTGGAATGAACTTGTGAAGCCTACATTACTTTCTATCATAGACGTTCGAACATCCTAAATTCGAGTCTATCTTCAAAAAACCATAATATCAAATAATCCTTTATTTTTGCTCCAACAATATTTAATCTAAATTTGGAAAATCATTTTCGAACCATAAAATATTTCTCTTGATTTTTCTAATGTTTTTCCCTTAAATGACATCAAGTACATTTCTAACAATGTCTTATTTGCCCTCAAATCATCTTAGATAAGGGAGTTATGATTTTATGAACCTTTATTGGCCAGAACCCTTAAAACTAACGTGCAACATTCTGTTTGGGCCATGTTGGCCTATAAATGATTTGGATGAAATTTTTAAGTATTTTTTCCAAAAAGTGTACAAAATTCCCATTTTGGAAAAGTGTTGTTCACGATTTAACAATCTCGGATGAGCCCAAAATAATTTTTCAAAATTCAGCTTGTCTTTTCCCCTGCATATGTTGCCAGTGTCAATATAGATTTAACTTCAAAAATTAATTTCGCTTAGAAAGTGACCGTCTAGAATTTTTGGAATATTTTTACATTAAACCTTATCTAGTTATCTTTTGAATCGTGCCTTATTCACCGCCCAAAGACTTCGGATGAGCCTAAAATAAACTTGAGAATAGAGGTGACATAATGTTGTCTCTTGTTTTTGAATCTCCTTTTATTGAGATGTTCGAATGTATTAAAATGCTTCTGATTGGTTCCCCCTACAACATCAGCCCCTTTTGACTCAGATCAAGATTAAAATACAAAAAATAGGACTTAATATTAAAAATTTTTGCTAATGGAGATACTCAAACTCCATTACTCAAAAGGGATACTCTAACCCTATTTTTAATTAAAAGTTTAAATTTTCTCCTTGTTCCTAAATGTTTTCCTAACTTTGGGGATACTCCAACCTTATTACTCCAAGGGGACACTCCAATCTCTTTTTTAAAAAAAATTGATGCAAATTTTTTTCTTTACTCCTAAATATTTTTGTAACTCTATCTTTGGGGAAATTCCAACCCCATAACTCTGAAGGGATACTCCAACCTGGCTTTACCTCGAAAGCACCCAAAATTTTCTCTTCTAAATGCCTTAAACTGCTTTGATAAAAACTATCTTCGTTCTTTAAACTACCATTGAATCTAGACCAGTCTCTAAAATTGTCATCTCAATTATTCTTCAATAATTGATAGCAATTATGAGATACATTTTGATCGTCACTTCTTTTTACGTTTTTTTATTTGTGATTGCTTGATATCATTATATTTCACTTTTTTTGCCTCACTAACTCGTTTCCTTTTGTAGTAATTATCATGCATCCATATTTAAAATTTGTTTTTTCCAACAAAATTTACAAAGTGATGTTTCATGTTGGTATCTCTCCAGTGCCTAATACGAAATGTCAAAATTTTCAAAACTTAATTCAGACTTTATATTCATAAAAACTCCCTATTTTTTTCACATCTTTAAGGCACATACATGAGCCAATTGAAAAAAAAAAGAAAAAAGAAGAAAAAACAAATATATTTTTACAAAAAGTTCATGCATTAAAGGGAATTATATCTAAAAAAAGGCTAAATGGAATCGATTTAACCGAGACCAAAGTGAAATTTAGTTAGTAGGTACCGATTTGGGGCGTTGTGGGGATATTAATCTTTTCCCATGCGTAACCAACTCCTAAACCAAACTAACGAATCTATGGACTTTGTAGAACTTGAAACTGATGTTTCAAGTTTCGTAATTCAGAATATTATTTTCAGTAGGCATCTGATCCTACCTAGCTAGAAATGATCTATGGTGACTCCAAGTTTACAACCATCTCATGGTGGCTATTTGAGACTAGTTGGATGAGCGACTTGCCCAATGGTCTCTCTCTCCTTTATATTGTTATGCCTAATCCAAATCTTGATCAAGGGATAACTCAAAGGCTTGACCATGACCAACCATCATTTATTTTTAAGTCAAGGGCGCCATACCCTTTGGATTGTCCAAAGTTTTAAAGATGGGGCACGTGTTGACAGCTTGGAGACTCCACTAGGGACCAAACCTAGAGAGTTAGGCCTATAACTAGCTATTGCTCACTTAGTTCTTAGTTCTTCGGTCTTGATCATTATTTAGATATAATTCGCTTATATTTTGGTCTACTAATCTCTATTGTTTATGTTTTCTCCTGTGATTGTTCGGGATTATTTGTGCCTAAATAAATAATGATTTGAATAAATATGGTAATATAAGAATGAAACAAAAAGGTTTGATTGTTTCCCTAACATACACTGTGCACTTACATTTGCACTGGTTCCCACCAAACACTTTGATGTGGTTAGTATCCTAATTATTGAGAGGAAGTGATCCATCCACCTTCATAAGTAACCTTTCCTATAAGCATGGCAAAACCTTCTGAGATGTAAACTACCTATGTCTCTCATGAATACCTCTCCTTATTTGCATAGGGAAATACATCCACTGGATCTAACCTGTTCTGCCATACCCATGATGGGCCTAGGATCGAGGTGCCTCGATTATTCTTACCTGATAGAGGAAGGAATCGGATATCGAAATAAGCATCAACTTAAACTCATATAGTGAGCCATACGAGCTAAACCATGTTAAACCATACTGGATGCTGGTAGAATAACCTAAAAAGTAGGATCACTCGGGGAGACATTTCTTACCTTTACTCCTGTATACCATAGTTACACAGACAATGATGAATGAACATTATCACACGTGTTTATCATGTTTATGATCATTCCTTCAGGATATGTCATTACCTTCGATGGCTATTCCTTTTTAATAAATAGGTAAAGACAAGTGAATGCCATTGCCTGCAATGCCATCTTAAAATAGTTATATCTGACCGAAATAAGCTGTCATGCTGCCCAAATGATGGCTTAGCATATACTTAACACAGATGGTGATGAACAAGCATCATTATTTAAGCGATCAGTTTTAGTCCTCGAAAAGTATCATGTTGCTCCTTGAAGAGGCAATTTTAATATGGAAATGTTGATATGCTGCCCATTTAATGCCTCAATATTTATATTTGTCACGTTTGCCTTAGGCATCGTATCACCTATTCTTAGGGAAAATCTTTTGATACACTTTTGCTACTATTTTTTCATTTCTTTATCTTTTGCCCTATTATTTCGTATTGGTTACTAACTTGTTCTTTTTTTGCTTTCTTTTCCCACCATGCATCATTTCATTATAATTACCATCGCCATGGGACAATTGGTCAATGGTTCAATGTCCATCAAGGGATATCTATCATGGAGCAACAGTCCACTTCGAAGCTAGAGCCCTTTGAGAAAGTTCGAGCATGGTCAAAATGCCGGCAGTGTAAAGATGGAGACGTCTTTAAGCCAAGGCATGTCTAAATATTTCATGAAAGGATAAAGATAGGGTACTGTGAAAACGATTGGCAAGATCTAAGGATTGTTTGGACCAACTCGAATAGTACTGAAAGGGAATCATTTAGTAAGAGAAATAAGGATATTGCTCTTCTGCTTCAAGTTTGTTTGGATGAAGGTTTATTGCAAGCAGCATCTCAGTTTGGAATCTAGTATATTGGTGTTTCACTTTTAATTATTAAAACCTAGTCACCACGATTGATGAATACACTGCTTTGAAAGGGCAAAGGTCAACAGGATATACTACAAAGCATTGAATCCTCAAACCTTTAAGAAAAGATTATCTTAAATCCTCAAGGCAATAAAGTCTTAGATTGTGAGTCATATCAAAACAAAATGGAACAGTGAATGCATCTCATAACTAGTTTGAAAGAAATGATGGAAAGTATCATTAACATCCAAAAAATCTAAGATATCTATGCTTTGGCAATATATGGTCTGGTTATATTCCTTAAAACATTAGGCAACGTTGAAACTACAGTAGCAAATGTCTTTTCTTGTTTATGCTGCAACATCAATCCTATCCTGGCCATTATTGTCGAAATTATTCGAGCTCTTAATTTTTGTAAAAAAATGGGCACAGGCTATTTTATTGGGTGTGCACCACTCCACATTCGGTGCATCAATCACTTTAGACAAGAAAAAAGTAGGATATTGCACTACTTTTTACCTAGCTTTAGCCCTATCTCTACGGTACTTGAAAAGGAATGGCCTTAAGATAAATCTAAAGAGCAATGGGTCCAAAAATTTTGGAACCTCAAAAGGGAGGAGGCAACATGGAAGGCCTTTTGGTTTTTCCCATAAACGGTTATATACCAGTGCAAAGATTACAACTGTGGGTCGCTCATGGGATTATAAGGAAGTACTAGCTATGCCTCTCTTTTAGTCCTTCAATAGTTCTAACCTCGTCAGTTCATCCCCTTCATCTATGACTTAGAGTTGTGGGATTTCAACTATGGTGAGCTTGATTACAAGTTAAAAGTCCAACTAGCTTTTCATGCATGGAAACAAACTTGTTGCATGGAAAGGTATTGGAAAAGGAGTAGTATGATGTTGTAATATGATGAATAGAGGGTTCAATGAATTAATGACATTGTGCCCTTTTCTGATACTGTGACACCATAAATGCCAGTTGACAAATTTTCCTCTAAAGTTGAATTACTTAAATGAGAGTTCAAACAAGAAAGGGCGACCTTTGCGAAGGAGGTTACTTGATTAGCGGAGGAAAATAGCGATTGGAAATGGACCTTTACCTCTGCGATGGCAAGATGAGCTATCAAGGAGAAAAATCACCTCAAGGAGGACCTCGAAAGTTTAAAAAAAGACTATGTGGCCTTTAATAAAGCAAGCAAGTCTTAAAAACTTGGAAAGTCATTGGTCGAGTGGAAGACAAAAATTACTACTCTCGAGAATGAACTACACTAATGGAGAAAAGCTGCTAGGGTCAATAGGCAAAAGCTTGTTAGAACCTAAGCTCTTGCATCAATTTATCGAAGGAAGAATGAACAGTTAGAAGCTTGAGTCTGAGATTTGAGAGCAAACCAAGCCAAAAATGGAGTCTGACACTCAAAATTCAAAATTTAGAGCATTCTCTTCAAGCTCGCCAAAACCAAGTTGATGCATTGTTAAGAGCCTCTGAACAATGGGATCAAGAATGGCTTTAAATGGTTGATAACACACGCGATAACTATTAGGACCATTATCGCCATCTCACAGACCAAATTCAGGTAGCTTAGTTGGAGCCCGAGAACATGATGGATGTAGCTCGATCCCTGATAAATGATATCTTACCCACTTGAGCCCATAAGCAAGATTTATTATGTTTTTTAGAACATGTAATCAGGCAATGTAATTGTGTTAGGCATTTTTGAATGTAGTCATATGTAATTGGGACATTTTGTTACTTTAATGAAAGATGCTATTAGTGGAGCTGCCCCTTAATGTAGTTGTTCTTTTCATATTCGCATGACCAACCTAATCTTTTTTCATAGTTTTATTCATTCATTTATTTTCATAATTGCACATTTACTCTCAATGCATCAAACATATGCATGAACATACCATAAAGGCCCAATCTAAAAATAATTTAAAGTGAAGGTGATCTACAACATGAAACATACAGCTCGCCATCGGTATAACATTTACAATTGTCGAAGAGCAATGGAAAATGATCATTAGGCCTGTATCGAAAGACTTAAACTCATGCATAGAGAGTCCTAAGAGTAGTTACTCCGTAAAAACAAGGAACTCCAAGCTCAGATTGCTGAGCTGACCAAGCTGTTGTCTAATGCATTAAAGGAAAAAGGGTAAAATAGTACAGTCGAGGTGAGAAAAGATTCAGCCAATCCTAAAGGCAATCTAAATGGTGGTACTGAGGCCACTAATGCTCAGGAAGGAGTGCTATGTGGGCAGCATCCTCTAGTAGTAAACATCTCACTAACTCATGCATTCATTTACATTAATCCTACGACAACATCCCATTTAATTCAAGGATTTCAAGGTGCAGGCTCTTCACTGGCAAGGCCTATAGTCCTGAACCTCGATGAGCAAACGAAGCAAGAGAAAACAAAAAGGCCTTTAAAAAACGATAAGGATTTAGACAAGTATCAGTCACGAGAGAAGCATCTTCAAGCTATGGAAGGAAATAGCAAGATTAAAATCATAGACGTAAAATCATTAGGGCTCGTTTCGAGTCTCGTTATCCCACCTAAGTTCAAAGTACCTGATTTAAAAAAATACAATAGGACTACCAACCCTACTACCCATTTTTTGCATGGACTATCGTAAGATGGTAGAGCATGAAGAGAATGAGAAGCAAGATAATCTGACTAAAGTAGCTTTCCAATGTTACATAGGACTTGATCCTATAAGAATTTGAACATAGGTAGATTTGGCATGAGAATTCCATGAACAATATAAGCATATGCCTAATTAGACTTTGAATCGCCTCTCCCTCATGAACATGGAGAAAAAAAATCTTCTAAGAGCTTTAGATAGTATGCTCAGAGATAGAGAGAAGAGGTAGCTCAAGTTCGTCCTCCTCTGATAGAAAAAGAAATGACAATCATGTTTGTTGACACCTTATGAGCTCCTTACTATGAAAGGCTGGTAGGAAGAGCCATGAAAAATTTTGCTAATATGGTTATATCAAGTGAAATAACTGAGAACGCGATCAAAAGTGATAGGATATCCACTGGAGAGACATCCAGATCAGTCAAGAAAATAGTAAGTAAGGGTAAGAAGAAGGAGGTGAATGTTGTCGACAAAAATTATGCTAGATTTAATCAAAGTCTGCACATAGCACAGCCTATGTTCCTTTTAAACATGTTGAATATGAGTCTTACTCCTCACTCATCAGCACTGCAACCAGTCCACACTATCGAGTTTGCTCTTGCAATAAGCTGTGCACTGAATCCAATTCAAAATATGACTCAAAATGCATAGCCTTGTAATATGCATAATGCAAGAACCTAGAATAACCATCAAACACCCTGAGAAAGAGAGCACTTTGAACCACTCCCTTACTCTTATAAAGAGATTTACTTTCGCTTATTGGCAGGTAAACTAGTGACCTCAGTATTCACAAACCCAAGATACCACTGTGCCGTAAATGGTATGATAAGAATGCATATTGTGAATACTACGCTAGAGCTCAAAGCTGTTCCATTAAGAATTGCACTTCATTTAAAAGAAAAGTGCAGGGTCTGCTAGAAAAAGGAGTGATCAAGATCGAGCAAGATCTTAGACCCAATGTAGGGGCCAATCCATTCCCTAATCATGCCAAACCGAGAGTGAATGTGATAATCAATGAGAGAGGTTATTGGGTCAAAAAAAGTGTTGGAGAAGTCAAAACCTCGATGAGCAAGGTCTAATAAGTTTTTGTAAAAGCTAGAATAGTAACAAATGATAAAAATGCCATTGAAACATCCTACTACCACCATGGTCGAGAACATAATTTGTAACATTGTCCATCATTTTTGAAAATGGTCACAGGGATGATGAATCTATCTGAGATCAAGTTCTACAAGGAGTAGGATAGACACAATGACCCATCTATTAATGCCACTAATGAGAAGAGACTTACCAATGATCGGATCTTATGCTATCTATCTCTTATAAGCATGAAAAGGAGATCTAATGAAAGTTTTAGGCAATATGCTGTCAGATGGATGGAGGAGGCTACCCAAATTCATCTTTTACTGAAAGGAAAAAAGATGATTATTAGATTCATTGGCACATTGCAAGCCTCTTCTTATGAAAGGGTAGTGAAAAGCTTCTCGAAGAGCTTTAGGGATGTGGTCATACTTTGTGGGATGATCAATGAGGCCATGAAAAATTGATCAGGTAAAATAAATATCTGCAAAGACAAAAAGAAAAGAAAAATGAAGGTCAGTCAACAATCAAAGTCTAGCACTGAAGCCAGTTTGTCTTAAACTCGTGCCAAGTTAGACCTAAAGAGAATGGTCATGGAAGAAAACTATGAGACTATAAAAAAATAGTATAAGTTAGAACACCAATGAATTCAATTTGGCAAATCCTGGTGCAAGCTAAGCTACTTAATTTAGCCAAGAAGATAAAGGAAAAAATTGATGACTTTTATGATTTCCATACTGTTTACGACCATACTCTTCAAACATGCAAAGAGTTTCGCGCTATGGTTTAAATGATGATGAATGAAGGTAGTATCAAATTCTGTGATGAAAAGCAAACCTCGCGCATCGAGTCTATAAATGCAACACTGTCTATCAACACTATAGAAAATGGAGAAGGCAATATTTCTTATAGGCTTAGAAGGTCATTGATCTTGTACGATAATTTATCGAGAGCCAAAGCCACTCCTATCTAGCGCACGCCAAGGATGATCATTCAACTTTTATCTTCTTTCCCTTATAAAGATGATAATGCAGTTCCTTGGAACTATGAAAACAAAACTTTAATCATCGGGGAATCTAGCCAACAAGCATGAGCATGGACATTTCATGAGTGAGTCACTTAACTTAAAATGGCATATGTTATACCTTAGCAACATCAAGAAGTGAAACTCATCAAGAGAATACTTAGTCTTGGTCCTTAAGCACCAAAATCTACCATAAAAAACTTAGATTCGTTGGCCTTCAAAGAGCCAGTGAATGAGAAATAAGATATAGAATTCCTTAAGTTCATTAAATAAAGCAAATATAGTATCATCGATCAGTTGAACAAGCAACTGACCAAGATATTTATGTTGTCACTGCAGTTGAATTTTGAAGCTCATAGGAATGTCCTTCTCAAAGTTTTGAATAAGGCTTATGTCTCTCCTAATATTTCTATAGGTCAACTGGATAGCTTAATGAACAACAGCACTGCCAATAATTACATATCTTTCGGTGATGATGAAATCTTGCTCGAAGGGAAAAAAAACTACAAGCCCTTTATATCACCACGTAATGTAAAGGCACTATGTTGCCAAGGTGCTCATTGATAATGAGTCAACTTTAAATGCAATGCCCATGTCATGCTTGAACAAGCTTCCCATCGATGCATTTCATATCCAAAATAGTCATACGATTGTATAAATATTCAACAAAACTTTCTAGAATGTTGTAGGGAACATCATTATTCCACTCCAAATCAGCCCATGTACTTACAAAGTTGACTTCCATGTGATGGACATTGCTCCCTCATATAACTACCTATTGAGAAGGCCTTAGATTCATTATGTTGGGGTAGCATCATCTTTACACCAAAACTTGAAATTTGTCATTGAGAACAAAGTTGTCAGCATCGAAGGAGAAGAAAATATCATTATTGCTACCTCAACTGATGGCTCATATGTTGAACCTGACGAAGATATCCTAGAATGCTCTTTCAATCCATTAGGAAATCGAGGTCTATGTAGATGATATGATCACCAACTCTCCAAGAAAGAGTGAACTGTGGCCCATTTGTGAAAACTCTTCAAAAAGCTTCGTAAATGCCAGCTCAATCTAAATCTTGCCAAATGCACATTCGGTGCCATATCTTGTAAACTATTAGGTTTGTGAGCAAGAAAAGAATAGAGGTTGATCCCGACAAGGTCAAGGCCATTTAGAATCTACCATAACCTTAAACTTAAAAGGAAGTGAGAAGCTTATTAGGATGGTTAAACTACATAGCCTAATTCATATCTCAATTGACAGACAAATGTGATCCAATATTTCGGCTACTCCAAAAACAAAATCTTAGAGAATGGAATGAAGAATGTCAAAAAGCTTTCCATAAGGTAAAACATTATCTTTTGAACCTCCAGTACTTGTGCCACCAGTTCCTAGTCGACCGTTAATCTTGTATCTATCAGTTTATTACAAGTCAATGGGCTATCTATTAGGGCAACATAATGAATCAGGAAAAAATGAATAGGTTATCTATTACTTGAGCAAGATGTTTACAGAATATGAAAATAATTAATCATTCATAGAGAAGCTATGTTATGATTTAGCTTGGACAGCCTTAGGTTAAGGCAACACATGTTGTACCATACCACATGGCTAATCGCCAAGCTTGATCCCATTAAGTATTTGTATGAAGCTCCTACCTTATCTGAGAGATTGGCCAGATGGCAAGTTATGCTTTCTAAGTACGATATCATATACGTAAACTAGAAAGCAATTAAAGGTAGTGCGATAGTAGATTTTTTGGTAAGTTGAGCCAAAAATGACGACCAGCATTTAGACTTCAAATTCCCTGATGAAGACATGATGTGCATATCTAAGGCAAAAAATGTTATCAACTATAGGTCGTCATGGAAAATGTTGATGAAGCTTTAAACACACCAGGGCATGGAATTGGGGCAATTCTCATCTTGCCTAAGGGAAACCATTACCCTTTCATAGCCAAATTGAACTTTGATTGCACCAACAACATAGCTGAATATGAGGCCAGCATCATAGAACTCCAAGCAGCTGTTAAAAAGGGCATTCAAACACTGCAAGTGTTTAGAGATTCAGCCCTTATCATTTACCAATTGAAGAGAGAATAGCAAACACTTAATGCTAAACTAGTCCACTATGGGAATCTAATATCAGAGCTTAAAAAAGAGTTTGACATATTAACCTTCAAAATCTACCCTGAGGAGATAACCAAACTGCTAATGCCTTAGCCACTTTATCATCCATGTTTAAAGTTAATCAAGAATCAGATGTCACTTCTATTCAAATAAGTATCTATATAGCCCCAGCACATTGCCAAAATGTTGAAAAAGAAAAGGATAATTTGCCATGGTAACATGACATCCTCCAGTACATCAAGGATCAACAATACCCAAAAGATGCCACCAAAATTGATAAGAGAACCATTCGATGATTAGCCATGAGCTTCATTTTGGACAGTGCGATTTTGTACAGAAAGGCTAGGATCAGGTGCTACTCTAATGAGTGGATGCCTCTGAAGCTAAAAGAATACTTAAAAATGCTAATGAGGGGATTTGTGATACACATGCCAATGGACATCGAATGGCAAGACAAGTCATGCAAGCTATTATTAGCTTAATATCAAAAGGATTGCATTAACTATGGTCAAAAGTCTCATAAATGCCAAATCTACGCTAACAAAATCCATGTCCCACTAGCACCCCTACATGTTATGACAACTCTATGGCCTTTTCCTATATGGGGCATGGACATGATTGGACTGATTACCCCTAAGGCTTCTAACGGGCGTCGCTTTATTTTGGTCACAATTGATCATTTCACCAAGTGGGTAGAGGCAGCTTGTTATACCAATGCCACTGGATCTATCGTGTGTAAATTTATGAAATGAGACATCATCTGTATATATGGTCTTCCAAACAAATCATTACTACTAATGCACGTAACCTGAAAAATAAAATGATGCAAGCGATCTGCTTTTAGCTCAAGATTCAACATCGAAACTGTATCCCATACCGCCCAAAAATGAATGGGGCAATTGAAGCAGCAAACAAGAATATCAAGAAGATAGTTGAAAAGATGGCTGAGACTTGTAAAGATTGCCATGAGAAGTTGCTTTTTGCCTTACATGCCTATCGTATAACTTTATGAACTTCCATAGGTGCCACCCTATTCTCTTTAATCTATGACATGGAGGTTGTCTTACCAATTGAAGTTGAAATCCCTTCACTTAAAGTCCTGATGGAATCCTAACTTGAAGAAGCTGAATAGGTTAAGAGTCGATATAAGCGACTCAATCTCACTAAAGAGAAAAGAATTAAAGCCATTGGTAATGGGTAGTTATTTCAAAAGTGGATGATGAAGGCCCATAACAAAAAGGACTATCCTCACCAATTCTGAAAAGGTGATTTGGTACTTGAGCAAATTCTCTTGATCCATAAAGACGCTCATAAAAAATAGATCCAAATTGGGAAGGGCCACACCTGGTAAAATGTGGATTCTCTAGAGGAGTCCTAATCTTAACTGAGATGGATAGTAGCAACCTACCCAACCCTGTGAACTCTGATTTTGTTAAGAAATATTATATTTAAAAAGATTTTAGGATGAAAACCCAAAAGGGTTACATATTTCTCTTTCTTTTTCCACTCTTTAAAAAAATAAAAACAAAAAGAGAAGAAAAAAAGAGAAAACCAGTTTAAGTTAAAAACCTAAAAGTGTAGCTTAATTAAGCAGACCTTATTCCCTATATTCACCATTCTGATCAAACCAAGTCATAACCTAACCCATCTGTTTTATGCTGAACAAACCCTACCAAACCGCACTAAACCTTATCCACACCTACACTCAAAAAATAGAAACTACCTAACTTTGAGGTCTTCATCCCACCATGAGGCAATCTAATGGATCTTCTTATGAGTCGTCAGCACCAAAAGGATCAATTTTTTGAAACAATCTCTAAAAGCACTCAATGAAGAATTCATGTCATTGGTGTCAGAGCTAATCGACCAGTAAGACTTTTTTTTATCTCTTTTGCATTTCAAAACCTTCCATAATCTTAAAAGTTTGTCACAACTTGTACCCTCTTTCTTTGAATAAAAGATTAATTGATTTCTCATAGAATATTTTTGTAGCACTGCATTTCTTGTTGCATAGTGTTTATTATTTAATTTATAATGCTTGATAAACAAACAAAACCTTTGTATTTCAAAACCTTCCATAATCTTAAAAGTTTGTCACAACTTGTACCCTCTTTCTTTGAATAAAATATTACTTGATTTCTCATAGAATCTTTTTGTAGCACTGCATTTTATGTTGCATAGTGTTTATTATTTAATTTATAATGCTTGATAAACAAACGAAACTAATAACCGGATTTCCTAGCATTACTTTGAAAGATAAAACTTTGCAGGAACTTTATTTCATGTTTACTAAGAGTGAACTCTTCGGGCCATAACCAGTCTCATTCTAGGACTCCATATCTTACAATCTGCTAAAACCCTCCTCCCAGTCAAGGATCATGGACCTTTCATACCTTTAAAAAAAAAGACAACGTTAATATCCAAAGCCTCTAGGAATCTAGAGAAAGATTAATAAAGCTTGGTCAAAAGGCCACTTTATCAAAGCAGGCCAAAACCAATAATCAAATTAGGCTTTTAAAGTCATTACCCTTGCATCATTTAGATACGCACTTGCACCCCATGCATTATGTAGCATTTAACATCCTGTAAGTATCAGCTCCTGTATACAGAAGTTAAATTTGTAAGGAACCTAAAGAACCATTTTTTAATTTTGAAAAACCTTAAAAGGCCTCAAGTAAGTACCTTTAACCTTACATGCTTATTAAAAATCACCCAAGAAGGGTATCTAAACTCATTTCCTTCTAGTCTTCAAAGAGGTTGATGCTTCCCTACCTCAAAGCACACACAAGCTGGTGGCAACTACCTACCTCAGTCTTCAAAGATCAGGATGCTTATCAAAGCCCATAAAAGTTGGTGGCAACTACCTACCTCAGTCCTTAAAGAGCAAGACGTTTACCAAAGCCCATACAAGCTGGTGGAAATTACCTAACTTAGTCCCAAAGAGCAGGACACTTCCCTACCTTAAAGCCACACATGTTGGTGCCAATTACCTACCTCAGTCTTCAAAGAGCAGGACACTTCCCTACCTCTAAAGCCTACACAAACTGGTGGTAACCACTTACGTTAGTCATCAAAGAGCATGACATATCCCTACCATGAAACCCACATAAGCTAATGGCACCTATTTACCTTAGTCCACAAAGAGCTAGATGTCTTTCTTTACTTACCTTAAAGCCCACACAAGCTGGTGGCACTTATCTACCTTAGTCCACAAAGAGCTAGACATATTTCTTTACCTACCTTAAAGCTTACACAAACTAATGGCACTTGTTTAGGATTAAACTAAAAAAAAAAACCTAAGAGAGAGGTCAAACCTTAGAAAACTCATCAAAATTTTCTTTTTTACAAGTTATTCAACCTAGCTCAATGTAACGCTAAATAGCTCTCTACTTCTCTACAAGCAGACAAATCCATTATCCCATTCAAACAAAATGGTGTCTATTTGTCTTTGTCCTATTCCTAATACTTAGCAACGACCAAAGAGGGGCAGTTGTAGAGACCTCATTTTGTCTAGGCCAGTTTCTAGCATCCTGGGACTTAGATGAAAGATGATAAAATTAGAAAATAAAAATCAAAACTAGGGACAACTGTTGGGTGCCGTGTCACCAGGCACTATTAGACAACATAGCGCCAGGCAAAAAAAATTTTTTTGGGAAAGTCTGGAATGCCTATAAGTTGTGTTAAAGAAACATGCAAAATAAGGCATCAAAGGCTATTTTTTTTCATGGTGTCGCCAGAGTCATTCAGATGAGTGCATGAATCAATTTCCTATTGTTTATGACCAACTTAAGGTAACTCAGGAAGCTACAAGTATGCATAAGCTGTATTGGTGCATAAGTATTGATACGAGGCCTTTATGTCACCAAAAAGTTGAATTTTCACATATAGTATCGATATAAAAGGGTTCGATATTGATATTTAAGGTGTGGTATCAATACCCAGCTTGTTTGTATCAATACAAACCTTGGCAGTGGCTAAAGTTATGATTTTTGGCAAAATGCTTCGATACACAAGCATGACTATCGATGCAAATCCATGGAGTATCGATACAAGCCTTTAAGTCTCAAGACTGGAAACATTTTTTGCTTTCAGTATCGATACATAGCTCATTGTATTGATACTCATGGGCAAAAAGTACCTTATGTATCAATACAACATGTTTTGTATCGATACACCAAGGCATTTTTGCCCAATTCAAACCACTTTTTAGCTTTTAAAAATCTGATTCAAACATGTTTTTTGCACCAAGTAGCCATTATAAAACATTGCAAACCTTAACGTTGGGCTGCGAGTGGATTTAAAGCAATTTGAAAAGCCTAAATAGCCAATGACAAGGGTTACTTTCATAAAATATATGGTTGTAAGAAGGCATGGCAAGCATATCTAGCTGTAGGCTATCGTAGCCTATCTGCCTCTCTGCTTAGCATGGCAGAACCAATAGAAAGAAAATTAGCTGAGCATAATAGCTGGAAAAGTTCCCTACTGCAGAGGAGAAAAATAAAAAATGCTCTTGCTTTTTTCTCCTAAGGGAATTAGGTGAGCATTGAATAAAAGAGATTTCCAGCTACCTGAAAAAGAACCTTCAACCATTTTTAAAATATCTCTCTAGTAATCTCAGAAAACTCCCTATTCCTAAAACTCTTCCATTAACCCCAGTTCCAAAAACTCACCAAAAATACTATTCCATTGTCTTTCACCCTTAACCATCCTCCATTCCCGTAGCTCCCTAAAACCACCACCAGAAAACCTTCAGAAACTTAACTTTTCACACACTTTCACCTTTAAAACACCACACCGGCAACCATATTACCAGAAATCTTCTTCCTTTCATCCTTTTCTTGCTAAATAATAGTAAAAAGAGGGAAGGAACTGAGCTTAAAGTCATTTCTTTAAGAAGGGAGAAAAAGTTCAAGTTTCTTTGGGCATATTTTCTACCTTTTCAATACTTTTTTATTTTATCATCCACTTCATTTTAGTGAGCCCTTCATGAACTTCCTAAAACTCCTATGCATTATTATTGCCTTGGTTCTGGTAGTCTTTGGATCTTGATGATCCTGTTGACACCTTGATGTTGTTTGGATATATAGACTCATCATAACTCATTTTTATCATTACACAGCCTCTGTTCATGCATCTTTTGCCATGTTCCTTCCATAATGACATATCCATCTCATATTTAAATGGTCACCTTAACATGTCTTATGTATGTTCATACATTTCTTGTATTTTAAGGAGTCATACAAAATGAAAATATTGTCTTGACAACTCCAGCATCTATTTTTTTGTTTAAACAAGTTCGTATCACCTCCATACACCCTATTTGTCATTTTCTTGCATTTTTGTTACGCACTTTCATGCCAAAATGTCATCCTCATATGTTTACATTTTAAATCCATGTTTATTGTTGTATGCACTGTATTTTATTTATGACATCTTCGTTAAAATGCTTGCTTGTTTCCTAAAGAACTTAATTTTCAAAAAAATCCTCAAGTTAAGTTCACACTACCTGTGATAGATAAAGAATAACATGGATTTAATGTTTTCATGAAATTGGTATTCTAATCTTGGGGATAAAAAATATATTTTAGCTTTGGATTCATGGTGAAACAAGTTTAAAGATGTTATTTATTTAGGGAAAAATCTTTTTTTTTTAGTCAAGAAATAGTAAGCCTTGATCTTAAGTTCAACACCTTCATGGCATGGTCAACAGGTTGTTTCATCATCCTAAACTACTCCAGGATCATGGAATAAACTCGTGATGCCCATGTCATTCCTTTCTGTGCATTATGGATGTTCGAAAGTCCATAATTCAAATTTGACCAAAGAAATTAGGAAAATCAAATAATCCTTTATTTTTATCCTGGCAGCACAGAAGTCCAAATTTTAAAAATTATTTTTGAACCATAAAATATTTTCTTTGATTTTTGTACCGTAAAGGGCATCAAATTACCTTTCTAACAGTGTCTTGTCTTTCCTTGGATCATCCTAGATGAAAGAGTTATGATTCTTCGAACCTTCGCTATCCAGAATCCATGGAACCAGCATGCAATATTCTGTTTGAGCCATTTTAGCCCATAATATGATTTTTATGAAATTTTTAAATATTTTATTATAATGTTCACTAAATTCTCTTTTTGAAAAGGCATTATTCATGGCCTAACAATTTCAGATAAGCCTGAAACATTTTTTTCAAAATCTATCTACCCTTTTACTTGTACAAGCTACCAGTGTCAAGATAGACCTGACTTCAAAAATTAATTTTGCTTAGAAAGTAATTTTTTAGTATTTTTGAAATATTTTTACATTAAAACTTCTTAAGTTACCTTTCCAATGGTACCTCGTTTACGTCCTGAAGCCTTCAGATGCACTCGAAATAAATTCGAGAAAGGAGATGACATAATGCAGTCCCTTATTTTTTAACTTAATTTTGTAGTCTCCTTTTATCAAAACATTCGAATGCCTCGAAATGCACCCGATTGGCCCCTCCACAACATAAGCACTTTAAACTTGATTAAGGCAAAAATACAAAAAAAAATGACTTCAAATTAGGTATCTCTTTCCCTATATTAAAATTTTTGCTAATAGAGATACTCCAATCCATTGCATCGAGGGGATACTCTAACCTTGTGTTCAACTTAAAACTTAAATTTTCTTTTCGAATCCATCTTCAAGATTCTTAAGCCTTATCTGAAGCCAAAAAAAAATTTTAATTTTGGGGATACTCTAACCCCACTGCTCCAATAGGATACGTTAACCCCGTTTTTAATCAAAAATTTAAATTTTCTCTTTATTCCTAAATATTTTTCTAACTCTATCTTTAGGGATACTTCAACCCCACCTCTCTGAGGGCATACTCCAACCTTACTCTACCTAAAAAAATCTAAAATTTTCTCTCTTTCAGATGCTTAGACTATTTGATTAAAATCATCTTTGTCTCTTAAATTTCCACTAAATCCAGATCAATCTCTAAAATTGTAATTTTGGTTTTTTTTCAATAATTGAAGGTAACTATGAGATACATTTTGATCATCCTTTTTACATTCTTTTGTTTGTGATTGCTTGTTTATGATATTATTATATTTCTCTTTTTTCATCTTACTAACACGTTTTCTTATAGTGATTATCATGCATTCATGGTTAAAATTTGTTTTTCAATAAAGCTTACAAGGCAATGTTCTATGTTGGCATCTCTCCAATGCCCAGTATGGAATATCCAATTTTTTAAATCAAATTCGGACATTGTTTTCACAAAAATCCCTATATTCCTCACATCTCCAAGGCGCATAAGTGAGCTAATTTTCTTTAAAAAAAAGGAAAAAACCCAAATCTAAATTTACAAAACTTCATGCATTAAAAGGAATTATATCTAGATAAAGACCAAATGTAACTGATTTAATCAAGACAAAAGTGACACATAGTTAGTAGGTACTAATTTTAGGTGTTATAGGGATATTAATCCTTCCTCAAGAGTAACCAACTCCTAAACCTAACCAACTCTAGACTTTGTAGACCTTGGAATTGATGTTTCAAGTTTCATAACTCAAAATATTGTTTTCAATAGGCATTCGATCCTGTCTAGCATAAAATGATTGGTGGTGACTCTAAGTTTATGGCTATTTCACAATGGCCATCCGAGACTCGATTGGATGAGCAATTCGCTCGACGGTCTCTCTCTCTTTCACATTATTATGCCTAATCCAATCGTAATCATGGGATAACTCAAAGGATTAACCTAACCAACCATCATTCATTTTTAAGTTAAGCTTGCTATGCCTTTTGGATCGTCCGAAGTTTTAAAAGCAGGTATATGGTGACACTTATGAATACTTTGAATATCACCATCAAAGTTGTATCTTCAAATATCACCATCAAAGACTTTGAAAACTTTTTTGAATGCTTTGACTATCACCATCAAAGCCTTTTCTTCGAATATCACCATTAAAGACTTGAAAAACTTTTTTGAATGCTTTAAATATCACCATCGAAGGCTTTGAAAATTTTTTTGAATACTCTGAATATCATCATCGAAGCTTTGTCTTCGAATATCACCATCAAAGATTCTTTTCTGAATGAAAACTTCTAACTACTTTGAATATCACCATCCAGCTTTGTCTTCGAATATTACCATCAAAGACATTAAAAACCTTTTTGTATGATTTGACTATACCATCAAAGCCTTGCCTTCAAATATCACCATCAAAGACTTTGAAAACTTTTTAAAATGCTTCAATTATTGCCATTGAAGCCTTGTATTTGATAATGCCATCGAAGACCTTAAAATTCTTTTTTGAATATTTCAAATATCACCATCAAAGCTTTATCTTCGAATTTCACCATTGAAGACTTTGTTTTTGTTTGAATGTTTTAAATATCATAATAGAATCCTTGTCTTTGAATATCATCGTCAAAACTATCTTTAAATATCACCATCAAAGACTTTTTTCTGAATGAAAACTTATGAATGCTTCGAATATCACCGTCAAAGCTTTGTTTGAGAATGTCACCATCGAAGACTTTTTTTCTTTTTCTCTTCTTTTTTTATTTTTTATTTTTTTCTTCAGCCTTTAAATGATACTGTTGCATCACTCCATTTGACTTTTCTAGTTTGTACACTCTTTTTGAACTTTTATACAATGCCATGATCTTTTTCCATTGCTTTTAGCTCTGTTTCTATGATAGGTTTAGTCTTTCTTGTCTTATACCAGAGGACAAGTTCTATATTAGCACTGTTTTGATTATAGATTTTGCGAGGCTTTCTTTAACCTGTAGCATAAGCATTAGTTGATCGATGAAAAAAATGGATACAACTTTTATCCCTCTTTGTAGCTGCTAAGGTTGCTAGGTGATGAAAGGTCGGGGATAAAGACACAGTCTAAATAGATTTTCTCGTTTTACCAATTTTCTATGGTCCTGGCTTCCATTGGTTGTGACTTGTTAGCATCTACTAATTTAATCTCTTTTTTAGCCTATATGTATTACCTATTGCCTCTAAGTTAGCATGAATATCTATTACGGGATTAGCACCTAAATATTGAGTACCTTGAGGTGATTGCTTTTCAGCTTGTACTCCCCTGATACCCAATAAAAGTGTTAGTATGATACAGGATTATTTGTAGTTTTTTTATCATGGCTTCACTTTTTCATAGATTTTTCCTCTATAACTCATTTTCTCATTCTACTTCCTTGAATGGGTTGGAGTATTCACTGCTCCCATTTCTCTTTACTATTGTGAACTTGTTTTCACTTGTCTTATTGAGTAGTATCTCCTCTTTCTATCTTATGATTCTGTATTATTTTGCCTCAAATGGAAAAAAATAACTTAAATTAGTCTGCAAGAATATGCATGCATCTTATTAACATCCATTTTTATTATTATCCTTGTATAATTATCAATGAATGAAAAATTGACATATGGATTAATGAATGAATAAATAAACAAATGTAAGAATGAATAAGTGTATAAGGCAATATTTAATGATATGAATTAGAGGCTAAGTAACCAGCTAAATATCAGGATTATTAAGGAATTTGTGTCAAACTTAATACCGTTATTTCACCAACCAAATTTTTTATTTATCCATTATATAAACCATATTTACAAGGTTCAAAGTAGCCAAAAAAAGATTGTTGTTGCAAGTACTACATTTTCCTAGCTATGTTAGTGTTTCTAAGAGATTTTCCTAAATCCTAACCATTTCATTTTTTACCCTATATTTACAAAACTAAGCAAGTAGCCCAAAAGATTGCCTCCATAACCACTTCATTGCTCCTTACCATCCTAATGCTTCTAATAAAGCAACGGGGGTTCAACAACAACATTTAACTTTAATTCAACTTGAATTATGCCAGCATTAAATAGGTTTTGAACTTTTTTCTTGAATGCATGGCATTTTTCTATGGAATGCCCATATAATCATGCATGGTATTCGCAATGTGCATTAATGTCATACTTGTATCGGTGCAGAATTGGGCAACTTTATTTTAATCATGTAACTAAACTAGAGATTATAATCTTTGTCTAGCAGTAAGCTTGATTAAGCCTTTAAGTTTTCAAGTGCTAAAGGTTGCGTTAAAGAGATTTTTGCTTCTTGGGGATCCCCCAAAAGATTTCTGATGATTTTTGTCAATTCGAACAATTGTTCCATTATCTTTCGGATTTTGTTTTCCACTCCTCTAACAATTTCCTCTAAAGCCTTTACTCATGCTTCCAATTGATCTCCCAAACTATGATTTTCTAGATTAATCTAGGATAAGAATGCTCTTGGAAAAGTTCCTTTTTTGTTCCATGTAGAACCTTGACCATTTTTATCAATCTATTAAGCAAGTTTTTCATTCCCTGGACTTCATGATCAAACTCCTATTGGATGGACTCTATTGCACTAATTCTTACCTCTAAATTATTGTCCATGTCTTGATCCTTAAAATATAGTAGATGGAACAGTTTTAATATATTGTAGAAATTATTAATGCATAAGCACATGAATAAATAAATAAATAAATAAATAAGTGAACCTGCTGATGTAAAAAAATGCATAAATAAATTTACAAGTTTTCATAGAATATGGATATCATAACAAATTAATGCGAGAAACAATTGAAAGTAAAATTTATCATCGCAATACAACATATACTTATTGATATAAAAAAAATCAAATTATAAGAGTTTAAAAGTGCTCCCCATGTGTATCTAATTCGATAATTTCTAGAACCAGGTACAATTTTAACTAGGTGAGTCCCGTATAGTTAATCAAATGAAATTTGTGTAGACATCTAAATAGGTTCTCAAATTGGTTCCCAAGTTCGAACAAAGTTGAAAAAGGTACCCTAATCCTTACCTATCATGAGTTTATATCGAAAAGGGTTCAATTCAAGTGGGAGTATCTTTCATACTTGTAGTAAGGTATCTTCCTTACCTTCGACATAAAAGTATCCCAATTAGCTTAAAGGACTTGATATCATTATAAAAGGATAAACATATCCCTATTATGCATCTTCGACATAGAAGATCTCAATGATCATAAAGGATTTAGTTCTAGGATAAATTACTAAAATGCCTTTTAAGGTATACCTTTGACACTAAGGTATCCTAGTAACCCTAAAAGGCTTGAAAATGATAAGAAATGAGATTTTTACCCTAAATAGGTAATTTGGATATTAAAGGTGACCTAAAATGAAAAAAATTACAATTAAGGCTTTAAACTTTTTAAAATTGCATTTCATACCCTATTTGAGTACATAAAGAATATGAAAGGTCTTAAAATACTCTACATCCCACAGAAGGACGAAGGAAATGCTAAAAATGTTCATAAATTACCAAAATGCCTTACATGGAAAATTGAATGTTACAAATGACCACTTTAACCTCAAAATGCTAGGTTTTCCTATTGGTCCCTACACTTTGTAAACTTTACACTTTGGTCCCTACATAAATAAAACTCATAATTTAACATCAAATATATTAGAAAAATTGTGTAAATCATGTCAAATGACACTAGATCAATTCGGCCAAATATGTAAAGTCTTAAAAATAATTTTTTTGATTTTTTCAATTTGTTCCCTTTATGAAATGAATTCATAATTAAACATCAAATACACCACAAAAATCATGGAAATCATATCAAATGACACAAGATTGATTCGATCGAACATGGAAACAACTTTCTAAGGCCTTCGAAAAATAGGAAAAATTATTTGTTTTAATTTTCACAAGTTTCAAAAAACAACAAAATAATTTAAATTATTACAAAGATAACAAACAAAATTGAATCCAAAGGCCATATAAGGTTTGACCTTTACCCAATCACATGCCAAACAAAATTTTTAACATAATAATCATATATTTTAATTCTATTAAACTTAAATCAACATCATAATGAAAGAAATCCTAAAAAATAACACATAAATATGTTTTACTAACATATCAACATGAAAGTGCTGAGGAAAATAGTATCAACATGGATATATATATATATATATATGACAAAATCAAAATTATATCACAAAAATCAACATCATATCAACCAACAACATATTTCATGAAGAAAATCAAGCTATTATTAAGAAAAATGAAATATAACAACTAAATCAAAGAAAATTGGTCATTGTCATCTTGCTTTGCCTTTCAACATGGATTAAAATTCATAAGCTTAAGCAAGATTTTGGTCATTAAAAGGAATAAAATTGGATCAAATAAACGAAAACTCAAAATTTTCTAAGAATTTATACCTTAAAAGTGTAAAAAATGGTAGAAAACTTTATTTTTCTTAAGTGTTTTTGGTGTATTTCTGCTTGGAGCCATTCCCTTTTTTATTGAGACATCCTCCCCATATTTATAAGGGGGATTCATCGAATTTCATGATTCCTTTTTTTAAAAAAACATTTTATCCTTTAAGTTGGATATTTTGTTTAAGCTAAGAAACAATTAATTATTTTTGTCTTTTTTGCATTACTCAATCATGGATAAGTCATGAACCTAATATATAGGTTTAATAATTAATTAAAAAAATCTTAATTGGATAAAAATGAATTGGAAGGATTAAATTTTAATAAATTAAAAGTTATGTATTCAAATAGTAAAAATTTACCTGATAATATTCAATTAATAATTTGATCAAATAGTAAGCCTAGTTGAAAATTTATAAAATATATTGGGCCCAAATGAATTAATAAGAAAAAAAATAAATGGGCTTTGTTGGAAAATTAATTAGGGTCCATATTACTCAAGTGGGCTTGTTCAAAAATTCCATATGAATATATTAGGTGTGACAAAAAAAAAAAAACAAAATGGGCTTGGAAAATCATGGAGGGCTTGTTGAGAATGAAATAAGTTTATAAGGTCTAATAGCAAAATTTACAAGTTTTAGGCCTATTAAGGAAATTTAGCCCAAAAATAATAACAATTTTCTTCTAAAAATTGCAAGTGTTGAATCATAAAAGAAAGTTTTGATAAGTCTTACGTGTAAGAAAAAGATAATTAAAACTCGTAAAATTTTACGAGAAAAACTTTTTATAAACGAAAATTGATATATATGTATATAAATTAAAACTCATAAAAGAAATTAGATTTTCAAAAACTGATTTAACATGAATTTAATTAAAAAATTTGATGAATTTTAAAAGTTTTAAACTTAGAAAAATCCCACCAAAAAATTTTACGAAGTAAAAAACCTCATATATTGAAAATGAGAAAATTTTCAAAAATATTCTAATTTTGAGGAGAATAAGTTAAATTTAATACCTTACTCAAAATATCAATTTACAAAAATAATAAAGATAACAACTTGAATTTTGGAACAAATTTTACTAAAAGATTCGCGAGTAGCAATTTACGATGTAGTGAAAAATTCAAACTTAACTAGTAAATTTGACAACTGGATACCTCATGGTATAAAATACCAATATGGATTTTTTATTTTTCATGGATATTTTTGATTTTTTAGAGTGCATGTTTGCATAAATACTTCATGAGTATCAATAAAAATATACAATAGTTAACTTTCTAAATTTTGCAAAAGAATCTAAAAAATTTTCTAAAAATAAGAAACTTAACTATGATATCATTTACAAAAATAAATTTCAAAATTTCAAAGAACAAAGTTAAAAGCTAATTATTTTACCCTAATATTTATTTTTTATCTGAGATTTGTTCTATACGACCCTTGAAATGGTGATTTTTTTATCACGTGCATATGCGACCATTTAGACATGATTGAAAAGGTTTTAAAAATGTCCAGTCCACCTTAAAAAGTTAAACTTCACCGAACGGCCGCTAAGTTCTTGGTCTCGGATATTTTAGATTGTTAAAAAAAGGCGCAAATAAAATTAGGTGTCAATATTACTTTACCCCTCCTAAAATATTGGATAACCTTTGCCCTTTCTATATGCCTAGAAGAGAATCTAATGATATGCATGTCTATAATGTGTGTGTAGGAACACATAAAACCTTTTATGACTTAATACTTCCAAAAATAATAAAAGTCCCCATCCTAAATTCCCCCAAAAGTAATGCTACAAAGGAAACAAAAAGGTTAGTGAAAAATGTGAACAATATACAGCAGAATTTCCATATAAATTAAAAATATAATAAAAATTTTGTTTTAAAAATACCAGGAATTATACTTAAATACCGGTTATGATCGAGTCAATCAAAATGTAGTTAATATGTGATTAATTTTAGGCCTGACTCTCGAACCTATCCCTAGTGGATTCGCCAAGCTGTCGCAACATGGCCCAGATGCGAATCTTGACTAGCCAAACTTGAAAGGTGACTATACCTTGTGCTCCTATATATCTATATATCTTTCTTTTTTCATTTTAAGGGCCATATCATTATTATCTTTTCTTATTTTCTAGGACAAAGTTGCTAAAATTAATCATTCACTCGACTTAACTCAAATAGTCATTACGAAACAACTATTTATTTTTCTTGGAGTCTCCACCAATCTATTTTGGCTAGGTGAGATTGGTCACTTACCAGAGTTTGTATTTCGAGGGTTAAGATGAAAGAAAATCTTGGGCTCATGCATATCGATATAACCATAAAAATTTAATTATAATTAAAGTTATGTAGCAAAGTTAAATAAGAAAACACCTAAATTTCTTAGTATCTTTAGGAATAGATGTACATGCGATCAGACTGCAATTTAAAAACATAGATTTGTTAGAATCATACCTGCTTAGAGACTCATAACTTTAAGCATGTTGATCCCTACACGAATGAACCATGGGTTGATTGCTATGATCTCTTTTTAAGGCTAAAAGTAGTCCAAATGTCTTGCCTCTAATGGTGATCCATACAGATTCCTATTGAAGCCTTTATGAGGTCCAATGGCTCTCCGGGCTAGCCAGAATGCTTCTTAAGCCTTAACCAAAAGATATATAGCCAATAAGTTTAGATCTGAGTTGATCTGAGAATAATTCTTATGCCTATTGCGCTAAATAAAAGAAAAACAACTCCATAGGAGATATAGTTATTTTCCATAAATGCAAGCATAAGAATTCAAAAAATCCTAATTTTTTATTCCAGTTGATTCTTTTAGGATAGAAATTGATTCTTCATCTTTTGTTGTGATCAAACACACTTTCTAATCACCCAAAATGCAAACTACATAATCACACTTAGGGAAGCAAGGGCTTCTAAATTTGGCTAATTTTACAACTTTTATGAAAAATTAGTCTCTAAATACTAGAAAACTATTTTTCTAATTTCGTTGTGTCAAGAATAATTCAAAAACACTCAAAAAATCCATGGAATCACAAAAAAAGTTTAAAAAAGCATCAATGTTATGCAAACCCCTTAAGAAAGTTTAGAGTTGGTGCTAATTAGTTAAAAAGCCTCAATAATATATTTAAATACACCTTAAGCTAGGTTAGGCTTACCATTGGGTCAACTGACCCTAATATTAACTACAAACAAGGTGAATCCACTTTGGAGTGTTTCTTGGAGCCCAATTAAAACTATTTTAATTAGCTTGTTCAAGATTGGGCCCTAATATTAACTTATTAATATTTTAGCCCAATAGCACACCAAAGATAGCTATTGCATTTGTCTACCCATTAGTAAGCCTAATTTAGAGTAGTTCACAGCTAAACTCTCTTAACTTAATAATTAGGGCTTTTAGCCTAACCTTTAAATTTACATGTTAGATAATTTAATTCATAATTAAATTTTCTAACTAAAGTAAAACAATTTTACTTCATGTAAATAATATTAAATAATTATCAAATAATTATTCAATTTTTTAAATACAATTATTTGGCTTTATTTAATAAAATCCCTAAGCCATGTCCATAATAGACATATATTGGTAAGACATTCTTATCTTTATTGCCATATTAAGACATCTCTAATTAGATTTCATAAATCTACTTTATGTCTTAAATTATTCTTAATTGAACTTATTCAAGTATGTCCTTCTTATTATACCTTTTATTTAATTAAAGCATACTTGATTAAATCTCAGTTTTAATCCAATAGATCATCTTATTGTGTGTGACCCATTAGGCTTTCATCATAATATCAATAAATATAATTATCCAATTAAGTGTATTTATATTTATAGACCATGATTAGCCTTTAACAAGGAATCATGGCCACCCTACATCCAGGAAGAGTCAATATGGCCTCTGAAGAAACCTTTCAGTAATCAACCTCTTAATGTGCTTCAGTATTTTCACCAAATATCTTGGAAAGACCATGAGCATGGTGCAGTGTCTACTCATGTATCAATCCATATTTGTTCCTCTAGCTTTTGATTAACCTCATGGATTTAGAAAAACAATTTCTCCAAAATTTATCATGCATTGGCCAATGACTTTATCAAGTTAACCAAAGCCAAGAACATACGAGATATGTCTCCAATGTCATTTGAAGTGGTGAATCTTCTTTAGATCATTTATTCATCCACTATGTGATTCATTCCATACCAACGTACCCTACCTTAGGTATCCATCCATTGTGGACCTGTTTTAGATAAATCAAAGTATGGCACTCCTCACACAAGATAACCTGGTATCATAAGTCTGAAGACAAATATACACAATTGGCACATGATAATAGATTCCATAGACATTGAGTGACTTATACCAAATAAAGTTCTTATATAGGCCATGTTCAATGAACTTGTTTCCATAAAACAAGCACCCATATGCTATCCCTAAGTATCTCTATACTTTAACTTCTATGAAATCAAAGAGTTGCATACATTAAATACGTGAAGGCTCAGCATATGCTAGTCTTTGTGCACTGTTAATGCCCTGTCTTGACAACACAATGACTAGGAACATTTAGAAACACGGTTTTGATGCATAAGGATCTCATCATTGTAACTTATTACTAGCTTTCAAAGGTCATCGTGATTCATAGGCTTCATCTATTACTGTTTGCATGATTATCAATCATGCTGCAAGCATAAAGAAAAATCTTGAATCACTAACATAATTGATTAGTTTACATTATTAACTTATATAATACTCATCCGATCTGATGGGCTCTAGGGCATATACTATGATCTCCCATTTATGCTAAGCTAATTGCACATGCATCTAATGCCATGCAATCTTTACTTTTATAAGTTTCCTAATTTTGATCATATTAAAATATTCCATGCAATCCTTACTTTTTTAATCTAGCTCTCCACAATGTTGGCATATTCCTTTATCATCTCTATTGTTTTTCTTTAAAAGAAAGTATATGAATAACACATGGATAATTATCTATTAAGGTGCCAAAGTTATTGAAGACATCCTATTATATGAGGCGTAGTTAGGCTACCTTTTGACATCTTGCTTAGAAACAGTTCCTTAAGATGGAAAACTTCTCATTATGATTATCCTTATAAAATATTCTTTAAAGTTTCAAATGATTTCATGAGCTTAAATAGCTACTTACTCCTTTCGAAGTTCAGGTGTCAAACTAGCCATCATCACAATGTGGCTTTCCTAAGCTCATCAATATGAGCTTGATAGACTACCCCTATCCTATTTGGCCATTCTTGGATATGCCATTCAACATGGGACTAGTCAATCGAGTTTGGCCATTAAACTTATTAGCATCATATATGCTACTTAGTTAATAATTTGCATTTTCAATCATTAAGTAAGGTTTTACAACTTTAATGATTGTCCTTATTATTTTGTTAGGATAATAACCTTCAACCATAATCTGAGAAGTTTAATGTTACAATAATTCAGAGTATCAGTATGGTCAGTAGGAGATCACAGGCTGCTGTAAATTCCAATTTCAATTACTTTGATGATTTTTTGAAATGAAATAAGCTTTTGGATTCATTCTTTTCGCTAAAGAATATAGTAAAGAATCAAATCTCGTATGACGGCTGTGCTTATGGCATGATTGAGATGACAGGAAATAACCATGCATTTTATGGAATTTTTAAGCTTGAGAACTTAGAGTTTGATACACCTTTTGATGTTCCACTAGCTAATTTACAACTCGGCCCTCAGGGATGTCAATTTAGCAAAATTTTGAAGTTAAAGGACATTTATCAATGATGATTGGTCAAAAGGTCATTGACTTTTTAGTAGTATGCCAATTAAGGGCAATTTCTATCTTGACTTCAAAATTTCATACATTTTTTATGAAATGAATTTTGATTTGTAAATAGTATGCATACTCACTAACCATGAATTTTATTCATAATGATTTCCAATATTTAGGATAACAGAACATTTAGAAAAATTTTTCTTTGGTAGGTGATCATCATTAGTTTGAGCTCTCTCAGAAAGGTCCTTCACTTCTACATACATAATTATCCCAAACATTCAACTATAGACCTTTCATCACTATAGACTTTCCATACCCAAATGTTCTTTTCTATATATTCCTTGAAGGTTGAACAAATAGGTTATGCTCCTAAAAGATTCAAATATCAATGGTTTGACATGTGTTAAAATAATGATAGTAATTTCAAGATTTTCCTTATTCTGATAATCTTTTGCCATAATTTTCATGACACTCTTCCAAATCCTCAATTTAGGAAGAATAAGAGTGAACATAAGCCAAACTATCCTTTTCCTTTGAACAAAACCTTTTCAAACCAAATTTCGATACATAAGATATGAGATCCAAGATTTTTTTTTGAGCCAATCTAATTTTCTTTTTTAGAGGCTTAACTAGTCATTGGTGGCTATGAAGCCAATCATATTAAAGGGCATATCTTAAGCCTTTATTGAGTGCAGCATCATGCTATTGAAGTATTCAAAATGATTTTGAAAAAAATAAAATTTTTTCCTAGCGAAATGCTTGACCAGCTCAAATGGTTATGCTTGAAACAAAAAATGGCCTTCTTTCTCTATCTTTTCTTAAATATAGAAAATTATTCCCTTTGCAGTCCCCTTGAGCCTGACAGTTTATTTTCTTTCTCTAAACCTTAATCAAGGATCACCCTCCAAATTGAGGGGCAAGTGACACAAAGCTTCAAGATTAGAAGGGGCAAATTCCATTATAAAGTTACGAGAAGAACAAATCAGATGTCATAAAGTAAATTTTAAAGAAGGAAAAAACTTTAAATTTCAAGTTTAATTATTCCAAGCGAAGAATGAAGAAAATTTTAAGTTCTTCCAAAATAAAGAATGATGAAATTTTTGAAGAAAGAAAAAAAATGAAGAAAATAAAAGTTACTGAAGAAAAAAGTTTTGTTCATCTTGAAAGACATGCTGAAATCAAGTTTTTTTTTAAGAACTGATCCTTAATTCAATTACCCTTAAATACTTTATTTGGGCATATTTATCATTTTCATTCTAAACCTTGAACCATGACCTACATTACGTACTTAACAAAGTTCATTTTGATCAAACATAGCTATCTGGGCTATTAGGCTATTCCTAGGAAGCTTTTTAAAATTTCAATTTTTTGAATGATTTTTTAATCTTTAATAATATGATAAGCAAGCTTAAAGGCCTAAGAATTGCTTCTAAATCAACAAAAATAGTCATTAATCTTAGAGAACCCATCATTTTAATTCAAAAATGACCCCAAACTTTTGAAAATTTCATGACCTCAATAAAAGGTTGAGTCAAATGCCCTGACATTGATTCTTTTCCAAATAACCTTTTAGAACTTTATAACTAACCTTGAGAACTACTGCTTACCAAAAGCCTTTTAGATCAATCCTTTGAGTCTTGGTGTCTACTAATATTACTTTAACACTTATCAGGCTATTGTATTTAAAATTAAAAGGATTTTATAACTTAATTATTTGTTTTTCAAGGAATCCTTTAAGCGAACATCCATCTGAATTTGGTTTTAGTAAACCTCGACCTTGTCATATCAATTTCTTCAAGACAAATTTTAGTAGTACCAACCTATTTATGCCTCTAAATTCATTTTTTCATCTTATTCAAAGAAGTCTCGAATAGTGATAATCCATTACAAGAAATTTTTAACGTCATGATGAAGATAACATATCCATTACCCTTGATATTGGAAAATCCATGGTTAAAATTTTTTTAGAATTTTCATAGATTTTGATCAATTTTTTTCCAAGGTTAGAATGAGAAAGTGATCTCATACCATAAATCCTAGAATTTTGATGAAATATGATGCTTTTCATGATTTCGTAGAAGTAAGCAAATATACCTTAAATATATATTTATCCAATTACAAAAGTTGTATCACGGAATCAATGAACATTAATTTAATATTTAATATTTGATGACTTTTTAAGAAAGATTAAACAATTCTCTAAAGAAATTTATCACCTTCTCATACGATCCTATGGTAAGGTAGGTGAAGAATGCTTTGAAGAAACTTTGATGGTGATATTCAAAGCATCCAAAAATATATTTTCAATACTTTAATGATGATATTCGAAGCATTTAAAAGAGTTTTTATCACCTCTTCATGTAATCCTATGGCAAGGTAGGTGGAATGGGATTTAAGTTATTTAAGTGCTTCATTCTGATAACTGATCAAGTTTCAAATGTTAAACCAACCTCTTACCTATATTGGCGTATCGAGTTTGTCATGATCAACCCTTTTATCCCTATTAACTTATCGGCTTAGTCCTAGTCAACCTTTTATCCTTGTTGACTTGTTAGCTTTGACCGAGTTAAACCTTTTCTCCCTATTAACTTGTTGACTCTATCCTAGTCAACCTTTTTATCCCTGTTGACTTTGTCCTAATCAACCTTTTTATCTTTGTTGACTTGTCAGCTTTATCCTAGTTAACTTTTTCTCCCTGTTGACTTGTTAGCTTTGTCCCAGTCAACCCTTGTATCCCTATTGACTTGTTAACTTTATCCTAGTCAACCCTTGTATCCCTATCGATTTGTTAACTTTATCCCAGTCAACCTTTTTATCCTTGTTGACTTTTCAGCTTTATCCTAGTCAACTTTTTCTTTTTGTTGACTTGTTAGCTTTATCCCAATCAACCTTTTATCCCTATCGACTTGTCAACTTTGTCTTAGTCAACCTTTTATCCCTGTTAACTTGTTGGCTCTATCCCAGTTAACCTTTTTATTCCTGTTGGCTTGTTGGCTTTGTCTCAGTCGACCCTTCTATCCCTATTGACTTGTCAACTTTATCCCAATGAACGTTTTCTCCCTGTTAAATTATAGGCTTGGTCTCAATCAACCTTTTATCCTTGTTGACTTGTTAACTTTATCCCAATCAACTTTTTATCTAAGTTGACTTGTCAGCCTCATCCCAATCAAACCTTACCTATGTTTATTTATTGGTTTCATACCAATCAACTCTTATCTAAGTTGACTTATCAGCCTCATCCCGGTCAAACCTTACTTATGTTAATTTGTCAGTTTTATCCCAATCAACTCTTATCTAAGTTGACTTATCAGCTTCGTCCCAATTAAACCTTACCTATGGTGATTTATCGATTTCATCCCAATCAACTCTTATCTAAGTTGACTTGTCAGCTTTGTCTAGATCAAACCTTACCTATGTTGATTTGTCAGTTTTATCCTAATTAACTTTTCTCTAAGTTGACTTGTCGGCTTTGTCTCAGTCAAACCTTACTTATGTTGATTTATCGGTTTCATCCCAATCCACTTTACCTAAGTTGACTTATCAACTTCATCCTGGTTAAACCTTACCTAGTTGATTTGTTAGTTTTATCCCAATCAATGCTTATCTAAGTTGACTTGTCAGCTTTATCCTGGTCAAACCTTACCTATGTTTATTTGTTAGTTTCATCCTAATCAACTCTTACCCAGGTTGACTTGTTAGCTTTGTCCTGGTTAAACCTTACCTATGTTAATTTATCGATTTCATCCAAATTAACTCTTATCTAAGTTAACTTATCAGTTTCACCCTAGTCAAACCTTACCTATGTTGATTTGCCAGTTTTATCCTACTTAACTCTTATCTAAGTTGACTTGTCGATTTTGTCCTAGTCAAACCTTACCTATGTTGATTTGCTGGTTTCATCCCAATTAACTTTTACTTAAGTTGACTTGTCAACTTCATCCCAATCAAACCTTACCTATATTGATTTGTCGATTTCATCCCAATCAACTTCTAGCTACATCGATTTGTCGGTTTATCTTGGTCAAACCTGTTTATGTTGATTTGTCACTTTCATCCCAATCAACATTGGTCTAAGTTGACCTTCGGCTTTGTCCAGTCAACTCTTTTCATTTGTTAGCTTATCGATCTTATACCGGTCAACCCTTTTTATTTATTGACTTATTGGTTTTATCCCAGTCAACATTTTATTTTCATTAACTCATAGATTTTGTCTTAGTCAACCATATCTTTGTTGACTTATAGGTTTTCCATCAGTCAACCTCTTGCCTCTATTGACTTGTATGGTTTTATCCTAATTAGCTCCTTTTATTTATTAACCTACATGGTTTTGTCTCACTAAGCTACCTGTGACTTAGGTCTCACCCTAGTCGTCGTTTAATTTAAGAATTCCTCTTAGGGCTAATTAGCTTTTATTTTCATCTTGAGTTTAGCTTTCAAAGCTTAATAACCTGAACAAAATCTTGTCTACTTGGTCTTTGCCCTGTTTATGATTCTCAGCAACGGTCAAAAAGGGGTAGCTGTAGATACCTAATTTTGTTTGGGTCTCATTTCTAATAATTTTGAATATCCGAGATAAGAACTTATTGGCCATTCTCATTGAGATAGATATTTTTCAAATGAAAAAGACATTTTCAAGATCTTTTTAGCCATAATTTAAATAATCGTAAGTTTACATGACAAAAAAGTTATATTTTGATCTCTAATTTTGAATATATAGGACGGATATTTAAGAAAAAAATCATTGTTTATCTTTTCTTGTCAAAATTTTAAAAATTTATTTTTGCAAAAGATATCTCGATCAAATTTTCCATTTTTAAGAATTTTTAGCGAATTTTTCATTAAACTTGGAAGCTGACCATCATATAATTATACCGATAAGTGTATAGCATTTATGCCAATATGCACCCCAAAAAATCATACATATTCAAGGAAAAATATCTATTGGCATTTTCTACCATGAAGTGTCAAACTGTAAATTTTGTAAATTAATTTTGAATTTTGTGGCCTTACGAGTATCATGCTCGTGAATTTTACTTTTAGTTCTTGTCGATCTATTTTTAAAATTTTACAAGTTCATTTTCGTCACTTTGGAAATTAATGTTAAATAATATGTGGTCTTGAATTTGTTTTACTTCAGTGTCAATGAAACTCTATAATTTTTTTTGATATTAAAATACAAGTTTTTCTTTACACGTAAAATTTTTAGTGGAATCCTCTCAAGTTTCAAATATCAAAATTCATCCAATATTATCATTTGATTCACATTAAATTAGTTTTGGAAAATTTATTTATTTTCATGAGTTTTAAATTTTTTTTCTCGAAATTTCTTTATTTTCGAAATACAGAGTTTTCCATTCTATAAATGTTTTCACGGTGATTTTTCTTGGTCTATAATTTTTAAAATTTATTGAACATTATTACTTGATCCACATTAATTCAGTTTTCAAAAATTCATTCATTTTCATAAGTTTTGATTTTTTTCTTGAAATCCACATGTGTTCAAAATATAGAATTTTCTACTCCGTAAATGTTTTCGGGGTGATTTTTGTTGGTTTATGATTTTTAAAATTCATCAAATATTATTATTTGATTCACTTTAATTCAGTTTTTAAAAAATTCTTTCATTTTCATGAGTATCGATTTTTTTCCTGAAAATTCCCTCGTTTTTAAAAAATCGAGTTTTCTATTCCATAAATGTTTTCAAGGGAATTTTCTTCGACTTAAAATTTTTAAAATTCATCTAATATTGTCATTTAATTCCCATTAAAACAGTTTTGAAAAATTTAATTTATTTCATGGGTTTTGAATTTTTTCGTATATGTCAATTTTCTTACACTAAGGTATTTATCGCAAAATTTGACAAGTTTTTAACTTTCAATCAGGATTTTTTGCACCATTTCTTCTAAAATTTTGTCTATGATCAATTAACATTAATTTCAATTTTATTTTGATTTCTGAAAATTTTATTTAATTTAATTTTTTTTACTTTTTTTCAATTAGTTACATTCTAACTAGCTTGTTTTCTCATCCAATTACTTTTAAACCAAGTTGGTTACATCCCAATTACCCATTACATGAGCTGATCAACTTCATAATGAGCTTGATAATAGAGTCACTTGTAAGAAAAGATAACAAGAGCATGGGCTTATGACACAATATTTATTATTTCCAACCTACCAAGCCATCTTCATGTCAAAAAAAGACAAAAAAAAAAAGAAGAAATTGGGGGCCATTCAGCCACTCCAATTTGGGGCAGCAATATTACCGCCCCTTCCTCTATGAAATGAGGATTTTTTTCTTCATTAAAGGTTTTTTTGGCTAGAGACACAAAAAAGAAAAGAGAAAAAAGAAAAAAACATTTAGTTTTTCAAGTTTTTCCTTAAGGTATCACATTTGTCTTTTCTCTTCTTCATTTTGATTCATTTTCATCCTTGTTCATAAGCCAAAATCATGTTAAGGCTCATGGATTCTCATCCATGTTGAAAGGATAAACATGGTGGTTTAAAATTTTGTTCATATTTTTAGTTATTTTTTAGTTAAATCTTGTATATATATATATATATATATACACTATTATTCTTGTTATTATGATTTTAATTTTGTTGTATTTATGTTCATGTTTCTTTCATGT
>JBBYHM010376305.1:10163-21658 GCA_038381775.1 Adansonia rubrostipa
GCCAAAGAGATACACAGGGTAAATGGGCTTTGAATTAGGAAGAACCTTATGTGGTTTAAAAAGTATTTTCTAGTAAGGCATTAATTCTGGCAGAAATGGATATGCATACTTCACCCAACCCTGTCAATGCTGATAATGTAAAATTTTATTATGTTTAAAAAAAAAGTAAAAAATAGAAAACAAAGAGAAAAATTAAAATAAAAAGCCTTAAGTTGAAAACCTAAAAAGGGCAACTCAGGCAGAATGATGATTATGAAGGGAAATTTGCTGAAACTCAAGTTCACAAAAAAAAGGCATTGTGCAATCAAAGATATCTTCTAATAGATTGATCCATGAAAGAATAGTGTTCTGATCAAGAAAGGCTTTTAAAGATTTGAATGGAAAATTCCAACCATCTGGATAACACCCATTTTCGTCCCATATTTTGTAGAAACTCTTATTAAGAAACCTAATTTTGTATTTTCTTCCTTTTATTGGAATGTATCTACACTTTTTTATTCATATCATTTTCACTCTTTTATTCAGGCCTTTATTTCCTTTATTTGTACCTTTATCATTTTTAGCTCTGTCATACATTTTTCATTTGCATATGTTTCTTACAAATGATAGTTGATACTTTATAAATAAATAGTAAAGAGATTTCTTTGTATTACTTTGGATTGAGTTTAAACATTATGGGGATTTTAGTTACTATTTCAATTCTTTGGGTATTTTGGGAGGGTTAACATTAATTGATAACATGGTTGAGTATCATCAAAGAAAAAGAAATTTGAAAGTCATGATTAAAGTATATTTTTGATAAGAAGAAAAATAGATTCTGCACAAGAAGCTCTGAATGCAGCATCATCAGCCTTATTTGCACCATTCGATCACAGAGAGCTCTAGACCCGAGCATCATTAGCCTTGTTTCTTTTACTTAAAGAAAAATATCTTCACAGCGTTTTTTGAAAAATGCCTTCAGCCTTAAGTATTAGAGTAAGTTCATTTCTTGCAGATACCTTCAAATAGAGGTTTAGGCTAACTCTCTTGCCTAAAAAGAAATACAGATATTTGCAACATTTCTAAAAATGCCTTCAACTTTAAGAAAAAACACACATTCAAAATAGAAAGACATTTCAAGAATAGTTTCTGTGTTATGCATGCATTCGCATTTGATAAGTTACAGGAAAAATTAAACGTGATGCAAAAAAAATAATGGTCATGCTTATTCCCTCAAAGTCAAAAGGTAACTCCCTTATCTTTTCAAATTAACAAAGCATGCCAAGCCTCTTTTATATGTCGACTTGTAGGTTTCATCCCAATTAACTTGTACTTTTGTTGACTTGTCAGTTTTATCCCTATCTATCTTTTTCATTTGTTGACTTATAGGATTCATCCCAGTCAACCTTTATATTTATTTACTTGTAGGTTTTATCCCAGTCAACCCTTACAGTTGTTGACTTATCGATTTTATCCCAGTTAACCTCTTTTATATGTTGACTTGTAAGTTTCATCCCAGTTAACCCATACCATTATTAACTTGTAGGTTCTATCCTGGTTAACCCATACCTTTGTTGACTTATAAGTTTCATCTAAGTCAACTCATACCTTTGTTAACTTGTTGATTTTATCTCAATCAACCTTTTTTATTTGTTGACTTGTAGGTTTCATCCCAGTCAACCCTTACCTTTATTGACTTATTGCTTTTATCTTGGTTAACTTTTTTTTTATGTTGACTTATAGGTTTTACCTCGATCAACCCGTACCATTGTTGACTCATAAGTTTTGTCCTAGTCAACCTATACATTTGTTAGCTTGCAGGCTTTATCGCAGTCAACCCTTTTTCATTTGTTGACTTATCAATTTTATCCTAATCAACCCTTTTTATTTATTGACTTGTAGGTTTCATCTCGGTCAACTCTTTGTATTTATTAACTTGTAGGTTTTATCCTAACCAATGCTTACCTTTGTTGACTTATTGGTTTTATCCTGGTCAACTTTTTTTATATGTTGTCTTATGGGTTTTACCTTGGTCACCCGTTTTCATTTATTGACTTGTAGGTTTCATCTCGGTTAACTCTTTTCATTTTTTGACTTGTTGGTTTTGTCCCGGTGAACCTTTTATTTTTGTTGACTCGTAGATTCTATCTCAGTTAACCTTTTCTTTGTTGACCTATAGGTTTTGCCTTGGTCAACCGTTTACCTCTATTGACTACTAGGGTTTCATCCTAATCAGCTCATTTTGTTTGTTGACTAGCATGGTTTTATCTCACTAAGCTACCTATGACTTAGGTCATGCCCTAGTCCCCATTTAATTTAAGATGTCTCCTTTAAGCTAATTAGCTTTTATTTTCATTTTGAGTTTAGTTTTCAAAGCTTAATGACCTAAACTAAGTCCTATCTATTTGGTCTTTGCCCTATTTCTTATTCTCAGCAATGGTCAAATAAGGGTAGTTGTAGACATCTAATTTCGTCCGGGTCCTGTTTCCAATAATCTTGAACATCTGAGATCAAGAACTTAACGGCTATCTTCATCGGGACTAATATTTTTTAGATGAAAAAAACATTTTCTAGACCTTTTTAGTCATAATTTGGATAGCCGTAAGTTCACTTGACGAAAGAAATGCCAATTGAAGACTGATCTCGGACGATAGGACAAATATTCAAAAGGAAAATCTTGTTTTTGAATATTTTCTTGCTGAATTTGAAAAATCAATCCTACTGATGATCTTACAATCAAATTTTCCATTTTTATGATTTTTTGAGATTTTTTTGTGAAGCTTAAAAAATTAACCATCGTATATTTTTACTGATACTTGTGCATATTCATGCTAATATGCATTCCAAAAAGGTCTAAAATATTCAAGGAAAAATCCATATTGATATTTTATGCCACAAGGTGTTAAGTTATCCATTTTTGTAATTAACTTCAAATTTTTCATAGTACAACGAGTACTATACTTGTGAAGTTTTTCCTAATAAAATTATTCTAAATTTTAAATTTTTATCTTTACCATGTTTTAAATCAAAATATTTTGGATAATATGTTTTATTTTATTCATTTTTTATAAGTTTTAATGTATTTTTTGAAATTTTTTATCCTAAAATACGAGCTTTCTTTAAATCTGTAAAATTTTCAATAGAATTTTCTCAAGTTTTGAGCTTCAAAATCTTTAAATATTTTCATTTAACCATCATTAAATCTGTTTTTGTTTCAAATTTCATTTTATTTTAAAAGTTTTACATTTTCTTCTCTTTTTCAAAATATGAAGTTTTTTACTCCGTAAATTTTTTTGAGAAGATTTTTCTTAGTTTATATTTTTTAACATTCGCCATATATTATTATTTGATTCATATTAAATCAGTTTTAAAATTTAATTTATTTTATGAGTTTTAGAATTTTATCTGTTACTGAGATATGGGTTTTATACTCAATAAATTTTTTTTGGGGAGATTTTTTTCAAGTTTATAATTTTTAAAATTCTTTAAATATTATTATTTAATTCATATTAAATCAGTTTTGAAAATTTTCATTTATTTAATGAGTTTTAGAATCTTTTCTATTAATGAGATAGAGATGTTTCTACTCCGTAAATTTCCTAGATAGGATTTTTTTCAGTTGATAATTTTTTAAATTTCTTCAAATATTGCTATTTCATTCACATTATATCAATTTTTCAAAATTTAATTTATTTTGCATTTTTTACATGTAACAAAGTTTCTCAGTAAAGGTTTTTTTTCTCATAAAATTTTGCAAGTTTGCTATTTTTATTTTTTTCCTCACATAAAAAATTATTTTTATTCTTAAATTAAATTAAATTGATTATGTGAAATTTATTTTAAAAATATTATTTTAAATTTTCATAATTTAGTTCTTATAGTTGATTTTTACGGTATAATTTTACATATTATATATGAATATCACTCAAAATATCTATAAAAATCAATGATATCATGCATGACATCGCAAGGAGACGAGTTATAAATTTAGATCCAACTAATTTGCCAAAAAATCATATCATATCTCAAACAAATCAAATATAAAAATAAATAAAAAAATCAACAAATTATGACATGCAACAAATGAGAGAAACTTTTTATGGATTTGGATTGAACCTCACGGCAAAATGGATTCAAAAAAAAAACTTTTGTATGGATTTGGATTCTCCCAAATAGTTCATAACTTCCATAAGCCAAAAACTCCAAAAATCCATAAAAATATTTTGTATTCATTTGTAATAATGATATTATCTTCAATGAATACATGTTTTTATAATATTTATTATGTTATGTTTATGATGATTTATATTAAAGTATTAGTGATTTTTTTATATTTTTAAGCTTAAATTTTTTTTTATAAATTTATGATATTATTTATGAAATTTCATGATGAAAACATTTTGTCTTGATGCTTTCTATGCCTTGGCCAAACCTGATTGGGTTTGGTAATGGTGATTTTGCATTTATTTTTGCTTTGATTTTAGGTTTTTTAAGTTATTTTGTAATAATTGTAAAATTAGGGACTAAATTGAAAAAGTTGTAAAAGTTTTTATGTGATATTTTTGGCTTGGCTGAGAGCTTTGTAAGCCATGAGATTTCTAATTCATGAGTTTGTAAGCATTTTTTTGGTATTTTCAATATTTTAGGGGTCATTTTACAATTTTAAGAAGTTAGGGACCAAATTGCAAAATATTAAAAATTATGCTTTATGGCTAAAAGTGTTTGGCTGAATTTTTATACACAGTCTTGTCATGTTTTTTATGGTGATTCTTTGCTGGTTTGTTGATTTGTTGTGATGTTTTGTGATATTTTATCATATAAAGGTTAAAATGTAATTTTACAAAGTTCAGGGGTTATTTTGCAAAATATAGAAAATTTTTTTTAAGGCCAAGGTGTTTGGCCTAATTCTTGTTAATATATTTTATGTATTTTCCATGCATATTTTCATGTGATTTTATGATTTTTAGGGTATTTTACTATGCAAGGATTAAAATGAAAATTTTTAAATGTTTAGGGACTAAATAGCAAATTTTCATATTTAAGGGGAAAAATGTACATTTCACCAGTTTTAACAATTTCTATTATTTCTTTGGCCTTCCATAGGGATATAGAAATTTTCAAAACTTTTTGTATTTGTTCAGTCCTTCGAAGGATACGAAATATAATTTTTAAAAATTTAGGGGCTTGATTGTAAATTTTGCATTTTAAGTCAAACTTAAACTTTTAGCTTTTCCATTTAGACTAAATTCATATACTTTTCATCATGTTAGGTCATTTTAAGGTCCATTAGGGTTACCTGGATACTTTCACGTTGAAGGTCTACCTTAAGAGCATTTTGGTAATTTTGCTTATCGAAATGCTTTTACACCAAAGGTGAATATTTAAGATTGGTTTAGCCTTCTAAGGTATTTTAAGGTCTATTAGGGTTATTGATACTTTCACGATGAAGGTATACCCTAAGTGCATTTTGGTAATTTTCATCATTGGGATGCTTTTATGCTGAAGGTGAATTTTTAGGATTAGTTTGGCCTTCCTAGATCATTTTAAGGTCCATTAGTTTTCTTGGGATACTTTTATATCGAAAGTACACCTTAAAGACATTTTTGTAATTTTTCTTCGAGTATAGTCTTAGATAAGCATTAGAATGCTTTTAGGCCGAAAATGCATATTGAGGATAGGTTCACTCTGTTTCAATCATTTCTGAGTCCTTCATGGGTTACCAGGGTACTTTCAAGTAGAAGGTATACCCTAGGGGTATTTTCATAATTTTGTATTTGAACTATATCGTGTATGAGTACTAAGATACTTTCACATCGAAAGTAAATATTAAGAATATGTTCATCATATTAGGTCATTTTTAGGTCTTAGAGTTTGTATTTTTTAATAATAAAATTATATTTATATAAATAAGGCAATGTTTCCTAATTAAACTAATACATAGGATTTCGACTAGTATATGTGAGGAATTTTACGGATTATTTTAATAGTGAGATATCATTTTCAAATAGGAAATTGGGATTTTTCAATTTCGAAAAAATAAAACCTTTCATATTCTGCATGGTTCTCGAGTGGGATACGATAGAGAATTAGTGCCCACTTGGTTCCCCGGGAGGGTACGAAAAATTTTATGATTTCCAAAAGCATTAAAAGCTGACTTTCTCAAAATAATAAATTTCTACAATAAAATATTATGGGAATTATAATTAAATATCAAATATTGGAACCAAATAAAAATCAAATTTTAAGTTAACACGCGATTAATGAGGTACCAATTACCGGGCATCACGGGAAAGTTGATCCTTACTTGTGATTGTAATCGATTCTTAAACCCTTTTATGCAATTTCTGGTATGAGTGCAGACTTGGAGTTTGTTTTCAAAGGTTTCATAACCCTCGAAAATATAAACTTCAGCAGGTGTCTAATCTCACCTGGCTAAAATAAGTTTGGTGGCAACTCAAAAATAAATAGTCATTTCATAACCATTATTTAGAGAACTCGAGTGAGCAATTCATCTGGACATTTCATCCCTAGGTATGAAAAATAATATTAATGAAGACCCCTAAAAATAGAAAGAAATAATTATATAGATATTTATATAGAAACAATGGATACATTCACCATTTTAAGTCAGCCTGGTCAGGATTCGTATTCGAGCCATATTGTGACAGATATTACATAGGAAAATTCATATTTTTTGCACCGTAAAGGCCTTATATCAATACTCGCGTACCAATATAACTTGTACATTCTGGTGGCTTCTTGAGTTACCTTAAGTTAGTCACAAATGGTGAGGAATTGACTTGTGTATTCATTTGAATGACCTTGGTGACACCATGAAAAGTGGCCTTTGATTCTTCGATTTCATATTTTTCTTTAATATGGCCTATGGCATTTTAGACCTTTCTAAAAAAATTTTTTTGCCTGGCGACATGGCACCCAGCAGTCATCCTCTAGTTTTTATTTCTATTACTTGATTTTATCATCTTTTATCTAACTTTTAGGATGCCAAAAACGGGCCTGGACAAAATAAGGTATCTACAATGATAATTGAACATCATCATTTATGGTAAGACCTTTGTTGCACCTTTAAAGGTTCCATCATTGTTTTAATTCAAATATCATTCATCATCACTAGTAATGCAATTACTTCTTTTGTCCTGCAAGTTATATGTATGACCTTAACAACATGGTCTAGACGTGTAGGTCAAGTGATGATGTTTCAACATCATCTCTAGCTACAAGGCCTTATCATTTGCCCTAATAGCTATCGTAATGCCCTAATAAATTTACTTGGGGCAACCTTTATTTATTTTCATATGAACTCTTTTATTATTTATCTAGGTTAATTTATTTCTCATTTTTTTATTATTATTGGTACTTTTTGTAAATTATTGTATCATAATAAATACATAGGGAAATGATGAACAAATACTGTATGTCCTACAATAACATTAATTATTTTTCTTAAGGCACCATAGTGCCTTAATTTTATTTTAAGGTCCCTTTGATGATAAACCCTTTATCAATATTTGTTCACATACATTTTTTATTTGATATTACATTAATTTCATCCTTACACCCATTCATATATTTACATTCACAAATTTATGACACACATTTCATAAGGGTAAAGGGTAAAAATTAAGGTTCACTCAGATTTATGAGTTCTCTAAATGAATTTATTTCTTTTAAATCAGGAATTTTGGGACAATTAAACATCATTGACCATCACTTACAAAGGATAGAGGAAAATGATTGAGAAGCCCAAGCAACTATAATGGAATAATAAGAAGAGATGCAATCACAAATCTTCAAGTTGATGGAAGAAATGATGGCTAGAAAGAAAGAGTTTAAAAATGAGAATCTAAGAAGCCAAGAGAATTCTTTAATACTATTGTCAACTTATCGGGGGCTGAGTGGCAACCACCTCAAAGAACCCAAACTATGGGAGCTAGTCCCATAATACATATTCCTGCTAACCCTAATGCTTAACAAAAGGTAACAAGTGTAAGAAAGGATACTACTTTGAACAATTTGATAGGTGCAAATATTGATAGGCTTGCGAGCAAGAAAGTCTCAAGCTTAAGGCTTGAAAAAGGCTCAAACTCAAGAGCAGCAAAGAAAAGTACTAGCTTTTTGAAAAGAAGTTTAAAGCAATAGAAGAACTCAGGGATTTTGGAAATTAGTTCAGTTTGATGCTAGATCTAATTCTCCCTTCCAAGTTTAAGATGCAAAACTTTAAAACGTTTAGTGACACTACTTCTCCATAAGCTCACATCAAAATGTATATAAAAAAAATGATCGGGTATATCCACAATGACAAGTATCTCATGTATAATTTTCAAGAAAGCTTGTCAAAATCAGCATTAAGATGGTAAAATGATTAATAAGAGTCAGGTACAATGTTGGGAAGTCTCCACTAATGCTTTTCTTTAGCAATACAAGCATATGTTAGTTTAGGCACCTGACTAATTATTTATTTCGAATATGGAGAACAAATCAATAGAAACTTTCACACAGTATACCCAGAGATTGAGGGACATAGTGGCCCAAGTACAACCATATTTGTTAGAAAAAGAGATATATCTCTATTTTTGAATAACTTACCAAATCCATTCTTTGATAAACTTGTAGGAAATGGCATAAGGAATTTCGCTAATATAGTGGCCTATGGTGAAAAAATTGAGAATGCCATTAAAAAAAGAAAAATACAAGTTAATAATATGCCTACGGCGGAGAAGAGAAAAATCTCTAAAAAAAAAAAAGAAATCCCAGCTGTCTTCTAAAAAAATTAACCACCTATGAATCCTAGTCAATATTGGTTTCACCCTTATAAGCCCTGTTATCCTATTAGTGCATTTAGTGTATCACAAGATCCTTCTCATCTAATGCTTACAATTATATCGACTTTCACATCTATGCATAAGCCAAATGCTCGACAGAACAGTCAAAGTAGATGCAAAAAGAAAATCTAAATTGGGTTAAGCAAATCCCTATGTCTTATTCTAAGCTTTTACATGAGCTTATCAAGAATCACCCCTTAACACCTATCCAAATTGAGCCTATGGAGCCCCCATATCCTAAGTGGTATAACGTCAATCAATGTTGTGATTATCATTTTGGTAATTCAGGTTATTCAATAGACGATTGCCTCGCTCTTAAGTACAAAGTTTAGGGCTCATTAAGGCTAAGAAATTAAGCTTTGAAGAGAAGAAAGCTAAATGTCATTGAAAGGTATATTAGCAAGAGGTAAGCATTAAGAATAGCCGAGTTTAATAAAAACAAATGCATGCCATAATGATTAGCATAACCCTCATTTTGAAAAGCCTTTGGTTCTAAATTAAATCATTTTTTGAAGTATTTATGTTAAATATTTTGATAAGATAAGAACATTTCCAAAAAGCATGATGATGAAAAGTCCCGAGAATACTAATGATTAATGTTAAAAATAAGTTTATACCCTATTACAATAGCATCAATCAATAATTATTCGCATAAATGTCAAAAGTCTTTGATTGTGATATTCGAAGACAAAGCTTTGATGGTGATATTCGAAGCACTTAAAAGTTTTCAAAGTCTTCGATGGTGATATTTGAAGAGAAGGCTTTGATGGTAATATTTGAAGCATTTAAAAGTTTTTAAAGTCTTCAATGGTGATATTTGAAGACAAGGCTTCGAGGGTGATATTCAAAGCATTTAACAGTTTTCAAAGCTTCAATGGTGATATTCGAAGCATTTAAAAGTTTTTAAAGTCTTCGATGGTGATATTCAAAGACAAAGCTTCGATGGTGATATTGAAAGCATTCAAAAGAGCTTTAATGGTGATATTCAAAACATCCAAAATAGTTTTCAAAGCTTAGATGGTGATATTTGAAGCAATCCAAAAAGTTTTTAAAGCTTCGATGGTGATATTCGAAGCATATAAAACAGTTTTCAAAGCTTCAATGGTGATATTCGAAGCATTTAAAAGTTCTCCCAGTCTTTGATAGTGATATTCGAGGACAAGGCTTTAATGGAAAAATAGATCAATTGAAAAAAAAATCCCTCAAGTATGCCAATCTAGGAAAATTTGATGAGTTGGTAGATACCTATCAAGGATGATTGATGTAAAAGTCATCGAACTTATGGTAGTATGCCAATAAAGGGCAATTTCTATCTTAAAATTTTGTATATTTGTTTTTAGAAACTGTGAATTTAGAAATGAATCTTAAAAATAGTGTTCATACTATCATTGACCATGAATTTTGTTAATAATTCTAGTATCTAAGATGAGGGAAACATTTTGAAAAACTTTTCTTTGGTAGGTGATCACCAATATCTTAAACTCTTTTAGAAGGTCATTCACTTTCAGATATAAGATTTTCCTATATATTCAACTATGAACCTTTCATAAATATAGACCTTTCATACCTAAATGTTCTTTTCTATTGATTCCTTGAAGGTCAAACAAATAGATTATGCTCCTAAAAGATTTAAATATCGATAGTTTGATATATGTTAAAATTATGATAGTAACCTTTCATCACAACTTCCATGATGTTTCTTTAAATCCGTAATTCTAGAAGAACGAGAGTAAAATGAGCCAAAAACACCTTTTTATTTGGGATTAAATGTTTTTAAACAATACTTGATAAATAACATGTGAAATCCCAGATGTTTTTCCATGTTAGGCTCAACCACAACCATGATCCATTGGTAGCTATGAAACTAAAAATGTTAAGCGCCATATCTTAGGCCTTTAAAAAAATTGACTGCAATAGCATGTTAATGAGGTACTCAAAATGATTTTAGGGAAAAATAATTCTTTTCTAGCAAAAGGTTTGCCAGTTCAAATGGCTTTGTTTGAAATTAAAAATAGCCTTCTTTAACTATCCTTTTGCAAATACAAAAAATTATTCCCTTTAAAGTGCCTTTTGAGCCTGATAATTTAAACCCTAATCAAGGATTACCCTCTACATTGGGGGCATGTGAACCAAAGCTTCAGGATCAAAAGAGGTAAAGTCCAATTTAAAGTTATAAGAAGAATAGGTCAAATGCCATAAAGCAAATTTTAAAGAAAGAATAAAGTTTAAATATTCAAATTAAAGAATGAAGAAAATTTCAAGTTCTTTCATAATGAAGAATGAAGCAAAATGATGAAGAAAGAAATAAAGAATGAAAAAAACTAAAAAAACAAAAAAAAGATTAAAAAAAAGATTGTTCATCTTGAAAGACATATTAGATTCAGTTCCCTCTAAAGAGAAATGATCCTTGAATCAATTACCTTTAAACACTTGCTTTGGGCCTATTTATCCTTGTCTTTCTAATCCAAGAACCATAGCTTATATTACATACATAACAAAGTCCATTTTGATTGAACATAGCTATTTAAGCTATCGGGACATTCCTATGAAGTCTATTTCAAATTCACCTTTTTGGATGATTTTTTAGTCCTTAATAATTTGATGGGGCTAACTCAAAAGTTATCGAATTGTTCCTAAATTGGCAACATTAGCCACCAATGGGAAAAAAGCCCT
>JBBYHM010376305.1:52411-62540 GCA_038381775.1 Adansonia rubrostipa
AAGCTCATTCATCATGATATAAGCTAGATTTCAACAATTAATCAAGAGATTTAAACAACAAGAAATTAAGTGAATCATAGCTCAAATCAAGATGCAAACACAAGATCGTCATGATTCAAAGTGGTTAAATGCTATAGAACATGCAAGAAGCTTGTCCGAATCATCAATCAAGCATATAAAGCATGAATCAATCATCAAAGCATGCTAACTATATAAAGCATGAATCAATCATCAAAGCATGCTAACTATCTTGAAATTAAAAGGAAAAGATAGAAATTATACATACTCCAAGCTAGATTCTCTTCCGAAGATATGAAATATTAGAGGAAAAAAGATTGCTAGAAAAATGTAAAACTTGCTAAATGATTAAAAAGTTCTTTTTTCATGGCTAATCACCCCTATTTCTAGCTTCTAAGTTGGTGATTATTAATCACTAAACATCTAACTAATTTTAGGGGAATATATTATTGCCATTAATGAAAGATGAACAAAATTAACATATTATGCACATGTTAGAATTTGGCCATGACAAAATTCTTACACTAATCTTGTACAAATTTTTGTTCCATTTAATTGATCATGACATGCACATGTAAAAATGCAATTGAATGTTCCTTCCCATTGTAAAATTGTGTCCTAATGACCTCTAGAAAAATCTAGAATTTTTTATCTTGGACCTTTCAGAATAAGCACTTGAGAATTCTTAGCTTTTTAAATTCCTAAGGTCCTTTCATGACCTAGTCCTGACAACACCTTCCAAACCTATCATCCATGTTCAATTTCATTTTGATGTAATCAATTTCAAAGTTTGAGTTGCAAAACTCTTCCAATTTCAAAATCTAAGTCTAGCTAAAAAGTTAACTTTTATAGTTGACTTTTGCCACTATGTTGACTCTTAATTTGAACTACTGAAACAAGTCTCTTTTTCACTCAAATTCCAGTAATAAATGCTTTTATCACCTTAAGAGACACATCCCTATCAACTTTTGACAATCTTTAATTTTTATGACCCGGGTCCTAAATTTTTAAAATTTAACACTAATCCTCTAAATCGAATAATCAAGCCCAAATGCCTCATTACGTTAAACTAAGCTCATTAGAACCAAATAAAACCTCAACCAAACCCCTTTATCATTTATAAATTATCCAAAAAAATCTAAACTAGGAAAATTACAATTAATCTTTAAAACCAAAACAAAAGTCAATTCAGAGCCTAAACAAAATAAGATGTTTACACTTTGTTTCCTTATCTTTTTTTCCTTTTTATTTTCCTTTGCTTTTCTACTTCTTTCTTTATCTTATTCTTTCTTTCTAACTTTTCATGATGAAGGAACTTGAGATTTGAGCTTTGCTCTATTTATCTTTACCTTATGATATCTGGGCTTATTTTTTTTGTAAAGTTATAATAGAATATGCTCCTTTTAATCTTGAAGCTGTACTTGGTAATCCCTATTTAAAGTTTCTTGAAAGAATAATTCATTAGGTGCAAAGGAAATAATTTTCATTTTTGTGAAAAGATAGAGAAAGATGGCCATGTTTCATCTAAAACAAAACAAATTGATAAGCTTTTCCTAAGGAAAGATAGTTTTTTTAATCATTTTGAAAACCTACATCGCATGATGTTGCACTTAATTTTTTTTCTTTTCCTTTTTCTTTTGAATTTCTTTTTACTTTGAAAATTTTTTTTTTGATATTTTGCTTAATGTACACCCTTCAAAGTTATTAAACTCACCGCCACTAATGAACTTTGGTTCTATTTGGACCTTTAATAAAGAAATCCAACTAGCATGAGAAATGCCTCAAATTTTACGTCTCATGTATCAGGTATTGGCAGGGATTCATCTTTAAGGAAAAAGTGTTTTTGGCTCACAATTGTTCTCATGCCTCATGGAACAATGGTTTGAGAAAAAAGCATAAAATTTGTAGCATAAGATTATCTAAGTGAATCTAAGAGACATTGGAGACAGCATAAATTTAACACCTATCAAGCTACCAATTTGATCCTTCAGAAATATGTACTTTATTTATTCAATCTTTAAGGAATCTAGAAAGGAAACTTGGCTTGGAAAAGCTTTTATTTGGATATCTAAAAAAATGTACAAATAAATGTGAAGGGTTTTTCTAAGAGTATCTTATCCTATGCTTTTCATCAACTAGACAAACCCTTTATAAATTCTCTTATTATCCTTGATACTGAAATTGAATTGTGTGGGATATTATTATTAAAAGTGGTCCAAAAATGACTGACATAGAAGATTTATGACAATTTTGCAAATCAAAATTCATTTACCTAAAAGAAAAAATTCACAGTTTCTAAAAATTTGTAAAAAAATTAAAACTTAAGATAGAATTGCCCCTAACTATCATACTACCTTAAGGTCAATGGCCCTTAGGCCTAACATTCTAAATAAGCATCCATAATCTCTTTGAACTTTTTCAAGTTTGTATCTATGAGGGTTTTACACCTTACTTTTGGATGTGGGTTAGTAATTCATGGAATAATTTTTTACCCTTTGTAGAAGTCACATTCGACATTTGAATCATATTACTCTAGGTAAGGGAATTTCCTTGGCTTTGCTTTGTTCTCTTTTTCTTCCACTTCTATGAATTTCTCAAATTACCAAGGCCTCTGATTAATGAAAGGTTAGGGTAAGGACAAAGTCCAAATGGATCTTATTGCTTTCATAGCTTTGGATGATTCCATGTTATTTAACTTTAAAAAGGAAAAAAATCAATTTGCGTGAATAACCATGGGTTTTATCAATGTCTAATTTTATCATCATCCTTATATGAACGTTAATAAATGAAGAGTCGTATGTATAAATGAATGAATGGAGTAGCATTTGCTGATACGCATTGAGTAGTGAGCAATTGACTGGATATAAACATGAAAATTATCATAAAGGTGAGAATCTGAGGAATCTAGATCATGATTCAATATTTTTGCCCCAGAGCTAAAAATTATTGATCGATTCATCCATGATTAGTTACATGGCATGGGGTTGGTTTAAAGGTAATAATGACTCTTGGGGATCCTTCATTTTAGGTCGGTTGAGATTTTTGACTATCTTTGCCAATTTAAAGGGTTGTTTTGTGATTTTTTCTTTAGAACACTACTCGTTTTTCCCATCGATGCCCCAGACTCTAATTTCTTAGATTCAGTAAGGATGACGCAACCTTTTGGGGAGATCCCTTTTTTGTCTCATTAAGGCCTTTGACCATTTCCATTAGTTTATTGAGCTGATCTTTCACCCCTCATACCTTGTATCTAAAATCTTCTTGGATAGACTCTAATGTCTAGATTTTTGCCTCCAAATCACCTCCCTTGCTTTAACTCTTTCAATGCAAGAAATGGAGTGGAGCTAGAAACTTAGGTAATTTATGAATGCATAAGCATACTAATAAATAAAGGAATGAAATATGTGAATTGTAAAAATGCTTGAATTTATTCGTATATGTATAAGTCTTCCCAGCAAATAAATGCCATGCATGAAAGAAAAAGAATTGAAAAAAGAAAATTCTAGCATATTTTTTTTATTCTTTGAGAGACACAAATGCCTTAAAATTTTGTACAATTTTTTTCAACTCTGTTCTTTTTCTATTTTCTTCTTTAAAAGAAAAAAGAAATTCATTTTTCGTTATAAAAAGTAAAGAAACCAAAATACTTCTATTCGAAATAAGAAGCAAGATATTAATGACAAAAATATTTGCCTCCTCCAAAAAATGCTAAGGCATTACAACACTTTTAAGGCTAAAGAAAAATATAAAATTTGTTATGACAATGTGACATACAATCATTGTTACCAAAAAAGGAAAATCAAATAATAAGACTGAATGGTAAGAAAGTTTCCCCTGTGTGTGCCTAAATTTTGGGAACCTTTTGACTCAATGACACTCAAGCTAGTAGGGCCTTTATGGTTTAATATATAAAGTTCAGATTATGACATCTATACAGATCCCCAAACATTCCTTAAATTCTGAAAGAACCACCAAGGTAGCTTAAGCCTTACCCCTCGCTAGTATTGGCAGAGCAAGTTTGATCTAAGTAAGAGTATTTTCTAGGCTTATGTGGGGGTTAGCACCCCTCGAAGGTATAGATAATATACCATTGGTAGGTTTTTCATCGACCTATGTAGTGATAGCCTCATGAAGGCAAAGCTACTTCACCCCCTCCTAAAATGTTAGGTAAGCTATACCCCTTCTAAAGGTCTGAAGGAAAATCTAATATGTATACACATGTTTAGTGTGTGTTGGGAAGCAAACAATGATGTTTGCCATATAAATTTTCCATATAAATAAAAAATGATGTTTTTCTTGGAATCCTCAATAATCATAACTGAATACCAATTGAAATTGAACTAATCAAAATCTTAGTTAACAAATAATCAATTTAAGGCTTGACTCTTAAACCTGTCCCCAACGAAGTCACCAAGTTGCCGTAAAATGCCCATGATGACACATTAGACTTATACTCTTTTACTTATTTTTTGTTCATGTTTAGGGGCTGAATCATCAAGGCAAATTGCTCACTTAACTTTAAATGATTGTTATGAAATGACCATTTGACTTGAATTTGCCACCAATCTAGTTTTGGCTAGGTAAGATTGGTCACCTACTAGAGTTTGTATTTTAAGGGTTACAAAACCCTCAAAAACAAACTCTGAGGTCTATGTTAATACTAGAGATCACATGAAAGGGTTCGAGAGTCATTACACTTATGAGTAAGGATAGATCCCTCTCATGACACCAAAAAATTAGTACTTTTAACTCTAACTATTGAATTTTAATTTAACTTTGGTTATCGACATTTAATCATAATCCTAGTATTTCGAAAAGAAAAATTTATTATGTAGTTTTATTACTCCATTGGTGAGTAAATCGAGCCTGCAATGTTTCTAAAATTAAAATGCCACTCATACGCCGTTAAACAAAATTGGAGAAATATGAAGATTTGTTTATGAAATTCAGAAGGAACCTAATTTTATTCACTTTGAAAAGGATATCTCGTTATTAAATAGTTGTTGAAACCTCTCCCATATGCTGGGAGAAATCTTATGTACCACTTTAACTTAAAAACATTGCCTTGATTTTTGAAAATATTAGTTATTAATGACCGTTAATAAGAACAAATTCTTAGAACTCGGTTTTGGCAGTATTACAGGAAGCTAAACTTATGAGACTTAATTTTGGTCAAAAAGACCAAAATATCTCCTAAAATATACATTCAACATGAAAATTCCACATGGCCATAATGGACTCTTAAAAGGACCAACGTACCCTTAAAGTACACTTTCGACATGAAAGTAGGACTCTAAAATTGACCAACATATCCCTAAGTACACCTTTGACATGAAATTATCTCGGTGATCGTAAAAGACATGATAATAAACGTGAAATAACTAACCTACCCCTAAGTGCACCTTTGACATAAAAGTATCCCAGTGACCTCAAAGGACTCATCTTTAGGGTAAATTAACTAAAATGACCCCTAAAATATACGTCTGGCATGAAAGTTTACATGATACCCAAGGACTCGATTTTAGAGTGAAATGACCCTAATACCTTAAATAGGTAACTTAAAAGATGTGACCTAAATAACACAGATTGCTAATAAGTCCTTAAATTTTCTAAATTTGCAATTTGACTCCTAAAAGGTGAGAAAATGCATTAAAATAACCAAGATGCCCTTAATCAGCAATCATTTGGCAGAAATGACCAAAATAGCCCTAAAATGGAAGGTTTTACTAAAAGGCCACTAAACTTTCCAAGTTTGCAAAAAGGACCTTAAATGATTTAATATGCATGAAATGGCCTTTAACTAAATTAAAATGCATGTTAAATATTTCTAATGTGCCATATATCCAGCTAAACATGAAAGACCTTGAAAAAAAAAATTTTTGAGCAATTTGGTCTATAAGGTTTCTAAAACTACAAAATGGCCCCAAATAAACTAAAATGCATGGAAATGCACCTACATGCATCTAGAGCACATGAAAAAGTCCCTAAATGGGCCTAGAAGCATTAGGCCAAATTTAAATATCATTCAAAAAATTTTCAAGAATTTCATTTTAGTCACTAAATTTCAATTTAAGTACTACCTAACCTAAAAAGCATGAAAATTGCTAGAAAAGCCTATACACATTTGGTCAAGGCTTGGAATTACCTTTCCAGGCCTAAAAAAATTTAGGAAAGTTAATTTGAGCCCCTTAAGAATTCCAACAATTGTAAAATAGTCCTAAGTGGTCTAAATAAATGAAGAAAAATTACAAACCCCATACCCATGCATTCAGCCATTTCTAAAATGCCCCTAATAAATTTTTTTCATGAAATAAACCTTACATCGCATGTTAGAAAAAACCTTAGGTCACTACAAAGCTTGATTCACACATTTACAAACTATTTTGAAGAAATCACAATAAAAAGTGAACATGTAAACATGAAATGCATGGTAACACGCAAAAATGAAAATACACTAATATATATAAGACATAAGCATAAGAAATCATCAATAGACAACATCAATCACTAACTTACATGAAAATGAATTAAGACATTTAGAACTTTAAAAACATATTTTGATAAAAAATGAACAAAAATGGTGATTTGAGACCACCAAAGTCGATCATTACTTTTAACTAGTTTCATGAAGCTCTCTATCAAAAAAATAAAAAATGAAAACTTTTAAAACCAACAAAGATGTAGATGATGAATAGAGTAGAAAATGAAAAGAGTTTAAAAGAAAATTCGGAGAAAAATTTTTTAAAACACATAAAATTTTAACTTAAAGCTTTAGAACCTAAGATTTTCTTTGACAACGAAGTAAAAGAACAATAAGTAGCCAAGAGCCCAAGAGAGTTTTTGTTGTAGGAAAAAGAAAAAGTGAAAATCAATCCCCTTTTAAAAACATTTAGGTGGCCAACAATAAATACCATCTTTTTGAATGATTTTTATTTTATTTTTTTGCTTATTTGACGAGAATTTATGACAACTTACCATAAACCCATCCCTTATCTCATAATCCACCACCTAAACTCATGATAGCCATTAAGTACTCATTATCTAATTTTTTGGATTTAGTTAAGATGAAACTAAGTTTGGTTGGATGAGAATTGAATTTCAACTAAACTAGTTCAAAAGTAACTAAATCGAAGATAGTTAGGATTAAATTAATTTGGTTAGGGAAATTTGGATTTGACCTAAATTTGTCCCATGTTAATTGGTAATTTGTTGGAATTGAAAATTCATGAAATAGTTTAAATTGCATGGACTAAATTAAAACAAATAAAAATTGAATTAAAGTTCCCATATTCAAGGGGTTAATTAAAATTTTACATTGATAAAATTCAATTAAGAATTTAATCGTGTAAAATTCTAATTAAACTACCATAAGGAAAAATTGAATTAAAAAATTAATGTGAAACAAAATTTGATTGGAATCAAATGGGACAAATTAAATTGAAAGGACTAAAGTGTAAGAGAAAAAAATTAGATTAAAATCCATGTAATTAAGGGGTGAAATAAAATTCCATATGTGAGAAATCAATCATGTTGGAATTCTAAATAAAATCCATAAGGAAAATTTAATTTATGAAATTAATGTGTGAAATTCCATTGGAAAAAATTTTAAAAATCTAGAAAATTTTTAAAGGAACTAAAATTAGAAAGGCACGAGAATTTTTCGAAGTCTCCAATATCCAAAATTTAATTTCTATGCAAAATTAAAAAAAAAAGTTAGCGAAAAATTCCAGGCGCTAACATCCTAAATAGAATATTCATCCAATTTAAAATAAAAAGATCCCAAGTGTTGAATTCCATTTTTAAAATGCAAATAAATTGAAAATTCTCATATGTGAAAAGAGACAATTAAAAATTCCAAGCCTATAAAAGTTTACGAGAAAAAACTTTATAGAGGAAAATTTATATTGAAAAGAAATTAAAAAATCCAAAAAAAATGAAAGAAAACATTTAACTAAAAGTATATAGAAAAGTCAAAAGTCCTGGATTTGAAAAAAAAATATAAGAATCTTGTGAGACAGCAAAAAATTAAAAATTATTTGACAATTTGACATCTTATGGTATAGATGCTAACAAGAACATTTTTTCCATAATTTTTCAAAATAAGCATTGGCATAAATACTACATGGGTATCAATAAAAAATACAATAGTTGAATTATAAAATTCATGAAATAAAGTTTTAAAAAATTCTAAAAAAAAAGACTTTTGATCGTGATATCCTATTTAAGAATAAATTTCACAATTCCATAAAAAATATGTAAAAGTTAATTTGTCTTCCCATGGTTCATCCATTGTTAAACAGAATCTTAACGAATCACAAAATTGTAATTTTTCATCTACCCGAACGAGTGGATTAACTTGTTGGAGCTTTTATTTCTTTCCTCTAAAGAGTGGATGCATATTTAGGTGCACCATAGCACTCAACTTTTTTGAGTGCGGTGATAAACTTAGCGAGCTGAACTAGGTAGTTCGGGGTCAGACTACCTAGTTCAGCTCACTGAGTCTATCACCACACTCCAAAAAGCTGAGTGCTATGGTCTTAGGGAATACCTATATCACCCCACTCGAAAAAGCTGAGTGGTCTTATGTCTTTCTTGAACCACTTAACACAATATAAGGAAATGTTCTCCATATTGAAATTGCTTAGGTTATAGGATGATAGAAAACCAACCCTATTATATATATCTAAGGTAGGACTGCTTAAGTAACCACCTCTCATATCCAATAACACAAAAGGCTTTTTTTTTTCAAAGTCAAAATAGAATTCATTTTTCGTTGGGTGTTCCCAATCTAACAGCTTGCAAACCATTGGAAGATTGAGTTACAACGGGAGAATACTTAAGTCAAAATTACATACAGCAAAAAAATTAGATTCTAAATAACCCTTTCCTTTCTCTTTCACTACTGCTTTCTTATTATCTGCTGAAATGGAATCAATATGGACCACTTGTCTTTCAATCATGAACTTGAGTAATCTTCTGCCTATTTCAAATTTTGTACCTTTTTTCTGCTTGATATCATCTTCCTTACTACTATCAACTTTACTACTTGTTGCTGTACTACTTTCCATTTTATTCTTATTAATTATATTAGCCTATGTTCGAACAGTTCTATCTAGCATTTCCAGCAATGTAGAGACCCTCACAACCGAGGAATATTGAATATAGTGGAACAATAACCCTAGGACATATATAATGATAGCTTCAAGCGTATATTCACCAAACAGCATAATAGCACTATTATAAATATCTTAAGGAATGTATTTATACAAATATGATTTAGCACTTATAAGATTCTTTCCTATCAATAGTTTGATTAATATCTTGACATGATGAATAGGTCTCAAGGAGGGCCAATCCACATGAAGGAGGTTGATCCCCACTAGGATGAACACCTAATTCTCGATCTCATCTATCATGGATCATTGGAGAAAGGGCTCGCAAAAAATTGGGTGTTTATAGTTGTCCAATCACAAAAACAATAGAGATTATTACAGGAATCCAAGTTTGTCTCACTTGAGGAATAAACTTTGGTTCTAAGAAAAATAACGAGAATAAAAGCATTTTAGTATCATGTATCCTAATGAGAAAAATGTATTTTTATTGCCCAATCACAGAAGCATTGTAGATTATTGCAAGAATCCATGTGTGTCTCTTTTGAGGGATGAAATTTGATTCCGAGAAAAATGATCAGAAGAAATGCATTTCGTGGGTTACCAAAGCATCAATGTCATGTATGTCAACAAGGAGAACATGTTTCTGTTGCCCAATAACAAATCAAAAATGACTACTACTTTCATAATGTGCCTCACTTCATGGGAATACACCAGACTTAGAAATAATCCTCAATGGGATTTTCAATGTGATAGGAGCAAGAAAAAAATGTTTCTCCCATTGAAAGTGAAGGGACTATCAAATGAATCACTCATCTAACTAAACTTTAATAGCCACCACAATGTGACCAGAAATTTAGAATCGACACTAATCAACTAGGCTATGAGTGATTAGAGACCTAACAAAACCAAAACCTTGACTTATGAAACTTAAAAGTTTGATTTTAAGGTCTGCATGTACCAATATTTAGTAAACGGGTCTAAGAGTCAGTTATGCATAG